>VZTU01020968.1:901206-916096 GCA_013400835.1 Zapornia atra
CACCCCACACATAACTCTAGCCCCACATCACTGCTTCAGCTCACACACCCCATGCGTGGCTTTAGCTCCTACCCCCACACAGCCATGTTGGCCCTCACCCCATATAGCATTTCAGATCCCACCGGGTCCCTGCTTGGCCCCCCAGCCTCTCCCCGGCCTCCTTACCTGTCCACTTCAAACACTTCTTCCTCATGGAAAAAAAAAAAAAAGGCTTCATCTCTTTCTCCACACCCAGGAGAGCCTTTTTCTAGCCCTTTCCTAGGAACCTCAGGTGCTCCTGCTTCCTTCCCACCCCTGTGAAACAGGAACCCCAAGTGAGCCTGCCAGAGAGTGCCAGGATTGATGCTCTTGGCAATACCGAGCACTCCCATCGATTTGGGATGCAGGGGGCCGTCTCTCGTCCAAAACCCAGCGAGGCTGCTCATGGGGACTTCCCATGGCACAGGCCAGGAGGTGCTGACCTGTGGGTGCTGCAGAGCCTTCAGTGCCTCCCGAGGGCAGCTCTGGGGTCGGCATGCACGGGGTGGGTGAGGGAGCTCTGCTTCTACCCATGGGTGCGGTGCCTGGCATTGCTTGCTTGCTATCTGGGGGAGGTTTGATGCTTCTGGCAGCCGTGCCTTCGTCAGCCATTGCTCTCCGCCTGCCTCCAGCACCCAGGGTGCCGTGGGGGATTGAGCTGAGAAGGTGAGATTGGTACTGGCTGCTTTCTGCTGTGAGATTTTGGGAAGGAAGAGGAGGGGCTGGTCCACACTTGGGGCCACGGCTAAGCTCATGCCTCCTGCAGGCCTCAGCCCCTAGGCTTGGGGGCAGTGGGTCCCTGCAAGGGAGCGGGCAGGTGCAGTTGAGCTGTGGTGATGTTCGGGCAATTTACCCCTGAAGGGCTCCTCTGCTCCCGGTGCCCTTTTTCCTGAGAGGCTCTGGGGCTCCAGCAGCCACCTCCTATTGCAGTGCTGGCTGTGGGAGCTGCTGGGAGCTGCTGCAACATGGCTGGGTAAACCCTGCAAACCGAGCGATTCAGTGCTGCCTCTGGAAACATCCACCATGGAGAAGGGCCTTGGCTATGGAGCGAGAGGCTGGAGGCAGTTCCAGGCTGGTGCGAGGGTCAGGCTCGCTGCCTGGGACTGTCCTGGAGGCAGCGCCTGTTCCCTGGGCACCCTCTCACTCGCTGGCAAGCAGCAATGCCCAGGGAGGGGGAGCGAGGCGCTGCTTCTTGTTGTGCCTTAGACCTTTGGAAAGGGAGCCTAGCGTGCTGGCAGCCTGCCCTGGGGAAGAACCAATCTCCAGAGGGGAGGCTGTGCAGAAAGCTGGGGGATCAAGGTAGGAGAGGGGGTATAAAACGGGTGCCAAGCTTGGGGATGTGAGCCTTGAAATGGAGGGAGGTGTCAGTGATGCCCCTGAGCCTGGGGCAGAGCCTGGCAGGCCAGATGCGACATTGTGGTGGGGAGTGGTGTGCAAGGAGGGATCTCTGCCTATGAAACATACATGAGGTGGTTTATGTGGGCCCTGTGTCCCTGCTGTGGGGGCTCAGTAAGCAGCCATCCCCCTGTGCCCGAGCTGGAGCCAGCAACACTAAGCGTGACTCAGGATGAGGGCTCAGCCTGGGGCTGGCGGCAAGGTCCCAGGTGAGCCCCGTCCTCAGCCCCAGGATGAGGTTTTTCAGCCTTTCTGCCCTCTGGTACATTCATCTGCTCTTCCAGTTCCCTGAGCGGTGACGCACCGGTACAATCATTCCGTGATCGGTTGACTCAGATTGAAAGAGGACGTGGTCCTGGCCAGTGAGCAGCCCGATGGATGGGGGTCTGAAGCTCTGTTGAGTTGTCAGGGCCTGGAACAGGCTGCCCAGGGAGGGAGTTGAGTCACTGACCCTGGATGTGTTTAAAAGACGGGTAGATGGGTAGATGAGGTGCTCAGGGATATAGTTTAGCATAGGACAGGTACAGTTGGACTTGATGATCTTAAAGGTCTTTTCCAACCTGGTGATTCTGTGATTCTCTGAAGAGGCCAGGGATGGTGGTCTGGCAGGTCCTCATTGCAGGTGATGGTCGAGTGTTGTATGAGAAGAGGTGGGAGGAGAAAGATGGTGAAGTGGGCCCTTCTTTAGGCATGAGGACCTCCAGGGTGGCTGCTCACCATAACAAGAACAGCAGCATTTTAGGGGACAGCAATAAAAAAGTTCTTCTCACCCAGTTTCCCTGTGGTCCCTAAGTCCCCTGAGGCCTCACCGTGGGGGCTGCACCATGTTAGGGCTCCTTAGGGTCCTTCTTCAGGACACTCTGCTGCAGCTCCTTGCCATGCTGAGAAGCTTTGCCATTGCTTGGGTCCAAGTTTTCCCATGAGTGGCTCTGGGGCTAGGGATTCCTCTGAGCAGTATAAGAAGGACTGGCACTACGGGTGCAGCTGGGTGCGGGGCCCTGCTGCCCTCACCGTGCTGCCTGCCCCCAGGGGTGCAGTGCTGCTGTAGCTGGGACCTGGGGCTGGGTAGGTGGTGTTAGTGACCCATCTCCTCTATCTCCTTCTGCTTTCCCTAGTAAAAGCAAAGAGCATCTACCTATAGCTGCAGGGGCAGGAAGGCTCCCAGCCTAAAAGCCCTTCAGGAGTTGTTTGCATGGGTCAGGAGGGAGTGGGAATTGTCCCACACCTGGGAGCAGAGTGTTAGGACTGCGAGCAAGCTGCTTCTGCTAAAGGGCAGGTAACACTGTCCGTGTCATGAGTTTATCAGTTCTCGTTCTTTCAGCAGGGCTGCCAGCTTCCGGGTACCTCTCAGTGTGTCCTTCAGGGGAGCACCTGTAGCCTCTGGCCAATGCAAGGCTCCCCACCCTCATGGCAGGGGGGCAACCTCCCATGGACCTGTGACGCCATGGTGCCCACCTGCAGCGGCACCTGTGCCTCCACTGCTGCCACTGGCAAGGGAAGCTGGCCAAAATACCTGCGTGGGTCCTGCTCAGACCTGGTACTGCCAGTGGTCGGACTGAGCGGAGTCAGAGGGGCTCCATTTTTCTGGCATTCTTAGCCTCTTTGAGAGAAAGCAAGAGAGAAAGGCAGGGGTGTTTGCAGTGCAGGGAGCAGGGGGGCATAACAGAGAGCCCTCCTCGTATCTCCTAGGAAGTCCTGGAGCATTCATGTGAGAGGGGAGAAGGGCTGGAGTAATCACAGAGGCAGAGATTTCTTTATTCATCGCATTAAGCGAGGAGGTTTTGAGCCAAGGTGCCTCCAGGCAGAGCTGATAGGGAAGATGGAGCCCTGGATACTGTTATCCAGGGTCTGAGGAACAACGAACACGGTATCACAAGTGACATTTGCTGGTGAAGTGAGAGCCAGCAACAGGTTAGCTAGCTCAAGTGGAGTGCTCCAGGCCACCCTGTGAGCAGGACTCCTGCCAACATCACCCACCTTCATTTAGGCAGGGGTCCCAAGCAGCTAGCAGTGCCTGTTTGGCTGGTGGGATATGTCCCCATCCCTCATAGCCCCTAGAGGGAAGGAAAGGAAAGCTCCTGGGGTGGATGCCAGCATGGGGCAGGAGAGCAGTGCTGCAAGGGGCAGCAGTGAATCACAGTACAGCTGGTGGGGAGGGTGATGCACCTGTCCCCATCTTGAAATTGGGGTGTGCACCTCTTTCCCAGAGCTCTTTGGTCCCCATCACAGTAGGGCAAGGGGTGAGCAGCTCTGCAGAGGCTCAGGGTCTCCAACATGCTGGTGGGCAGCAAGTGGATCTGAGAGGCATGGGGGTGATGGAGAATAACTTGAGGCCACCATGCCAGCAGTTTGTCAGCACCACCTGTCAGCCCCGTCCCCTCACCCTGGGAAAGGACCCTGTCCCTTCAGCATCAGCACAGGGGTGGGAGCTGGCAGAGCAGCTCAACAGGCATTTCTCTGGCCTTTAGCAGAGGTTAGAGGTTGGGGAAGCTCAGCAATGGCCTTCCCTGAGGTGGGAACAGGGCTGGGGATTAGTTGGGGGCAGATGGGCAAGGGACAGCACTCCCAGCACTGCTCTGTGCCGACTGAGCTTGCCCCTTGGCAAAGGCGCTCCTCTTGCTTCCCTCTGCTTGGGGAACACAGCCGGCTGCGATGCCGGCCCTGCCGCGATGCCGGCCCTGCTGTGCTGGAGACACTCTGGGCCCTCACAGTCCCACTCAACCTGGCAAGAAGGCAGACAAACGCTCCCACCTCATGCAGGATGGGATCCCATCACTGCGTCGGGGCAGAGAGGGGCAGAGCCCCTCGTCCTCTCACTTGGCCAGCGATGCTGCAAGGGCAAGAGGAGGAGGCCAGGTGGCATGGGCATCCACACCGGGGTAACCGGATCCCCTGTGCCTGCTGCGGGTGCTGGGGAGCGGGTGCTGGAGCAGGCCCAGGAGCCGGGCTGGCTGGCTGGCTGGCAGGCAGAGGCAGTCAGCATCCCCAGCAGAGTGCAGGGACTTGGCACAGGCTCAGCTGGGGAGGTTATTTTTTATTTTTTATTTTTTTCTCCCCTCCAGGACAGCTGATTCCATCTATTTTTAATGAGCTTCCCCAGGTTGCGCAGTGAGGAGACAGAGCAGCGCCGGCAGCCACAGACTGCGCCGGGGCAGGCAGAAGGGGCAGCAGGCACCCAGGGCTCGGCCATCATCTCCCTCACTCCTCCTTGCCCTGGGGCTTGGGGGTCTTTCTTGGGGTGGGAGTGTGTCCCCCAGGGAAAAGGGGGTCCTCCTCAATGCAGCTGTCCTTGAAAATGGAATCGAGCACCGAGGAGGAGAGCTGGCTGGAAGATCAGTGGGAGAAATGGTAGGGGACCGACTGGGCCTGGGGGAGGGGTGGGCTGTCCTTGCAGGTGTGCAGGGTGGGGGAGGGTGAGGGGCAGCCCCTCAGCCCTGGGCACATAGCCCTTTTCTGCAAGGGGTGGCCACAGGACAGGAGCAAACTTGGCACCTACTCGAGCTCAAAGTTTTCGGGGCTGCACAGGGAGCTGCGTCACAGCCGGGTGCCGGAGCGACAAAGGTGGCCAGCCTCACGCTGATGCCCACCAGCATCTGCAGGCAGGGCTGTTGCTGGACACTGGTGCATCATCTCCCATCCCCAAGAGCACAGGTAGGGCTGCCTGTCCCCATCCCGGAGCGGGAGGGCTCGCCGCCACCCACCCCAGACCCCTGCCAGAGTTGTGCCTCTCGCTGGGACCCCATGGCGCCTGCTGTGCTCCTGCACCATGGTGGGTGGAGGCCCCAGTGATGGTGTCCCACCCTGGTGACCTGCGTAACCGGAGAAGGAATCGATCTGTGTTTTGTGCTTCCTGCTCTGCATTCCCTCCCTCCTGCGGGCAGCAGCAGGGGATGGGCAAGGGGGAGGAAGTGGGAGGTCTGGACACTCTACCCTGTGCTGAAGGCTGTGTCTGTGCCCCGCCCCCCCATTATGCATCTTGTGGGGGCTGCCTTCACCCCAGGGATCCACTGCTGGTGGGGTCCTTGGACATACGGAGGGGAGATGCATCTTCCCCCACAAGCTTCTCTGGCTCCTTCCCCCTCACTTGGGGGGCCTGGACAAGGGAGATGCTCCCCCTCCATGGCTCTGGCTTGGTGCCACTGTAGGGGGGGAGCCCCACACTGTGTGTGAGCAATGCTGAAAGTGAGGGTGGGAGCTCTGCAGGTCACAAAACATCCTTCTCCTTCCTTCCCCGGCCGTGAGGGCCAAGACAGAGAGGTGTTCTGGGCTTGGCAGAGTGCTTCCACCCAAACATCTCCCAGCCTGGGGAGCTGGGAGCAAGAGGAAATGGCAGCATGCAACACAGCGTCCACAGCCGCTCCAGGCGAAGCTCGGGGAGCTGAGTTGGTTGGCAGAGGGCTTCCGAGCTGGGCTCTTTTATTTACCCCCGCAGTAATGAATAAGCACGAGGAGCACTGCGGTGCCGCCACCCAGAAACGTTTTAATGCGGAGAAGCCGGGGCTGCCTCGCTGTGCCCCCAGGGACGTCAGCGGGCGTGCGGGGAGCCCGCTGGCCGGCACGCGTCCAGCTGCTAAAAGGGCATCTCCGCTAACTTTCTGAAGGGGTGCGAGGAGCCTGTGGGGCTGGCAGCCCAAAGGGGCTCCTCAGGCCATGCGAGCAGGCTCGGCGGCACCCATGGCCATGGGGATGTCTGCAGTCAGTGTGTTAGGGGCAGTGGGAGATTTCTGCCCTGTCTTACGGCAGGCACCTGGGCTGGGGCATCCCCCCCGTCGTGTCTTGGGTCATGCCATGGCTGGTGGGTTTGTGGTGCTTGCAAGGTCTGCGGGTCTCGATGTGGTCGCCTGCTCCAGTGGGTCCATCCTCTAGCTGAGCCCTGCCAGGACCCCAAGCCCTTCCTCTCCCTGCAACCCCGTGCCCTTCTGTGCCCCATACCCACTGGGCACAACCCCAGAGCCTTCCTGGGATGGTGGGAGCTGAACCCTCCCGGGAACACCTGGCTGTGGTGTCTGTCCCATCCTCTGCCAACCTGCATGTCCCTGCTGGCTTTGGTCGGGCAGGAGCTGGTTTGGGAGGTGCTCCTTCTGCCTACCCACAGCCACAGACCATGCCAAGCCCAACTATTCAGTAGGGACAGACACATCCCCTCTGGAAGGAGCCTCCTTCCCAGTCTTTCTTCCCAGTAAAGACTGGGAGAGTCTCTCCTGGGGCAGGCAGTGCTGCTCCCTCTCTACATGCAGCATGCTGCCCCGCACCCTCCTGCAGTGGGTGACCACCCCATCTCTGCTTCCTCCAGGCTCACCCATGACATCAGCCTTGAGGAGTTTGAGGATGAAGACCTCTCCGAGATCACCGATGAGTGTGGAATCAGCCTGCACTGCAAGGAGAGCTTGGCCACCCGGGTAAGTGTGATGGGGACAGGGGTGGGGATGGACAGGGCTCCCATGTAGGGCCACCAGGTCAGTGATGCTTCTTCAGGGTGCCCATTGCCATGACCCCCGTCCCCTCCACTCAGCAGTGTCCTTTCCTCACCGCAGCAGACCGCAGACCCTTTCTGAGCCAGTCCAACCCAGGGGACACACAAAGCATCTCAGAGCTGGTGCCTTTTGTCCCTCACTGTTCTGGAGTAGTTTTGGTTCATTCCTCAAGGATGAGCCTGAGGGTTTGGATGCAATTGGGAGCATGCCCCCCATTTGAGCAGGATGGCCAGAAAGCTTCTGGCACCTGGGAAGCAAGGACATGTGTGATGTGGCACTGAGGGTCCTGCACAGGCTGTGCCTCCTGCCTCTACATGCTGAGCTGGCATGGTGAGAGCCCTCCTCTGCTCACCTAGGGTGTTAATTCTGGCTGCCTTCAGCAGGAGCCACCCTCCGGTACTTCGGAAGCAGGAAACCTGACATGCCAGTGAAACAGGGATGGAAGGAGCAGTTTTAACCCCAGCACGCAGCAGGGGAAATAAAAACAGGAGCTGGGAAGCCTGTGCAGATACTACAGGCAGGTCACACTTCTGCCTTAAGTACCATGGGGTATGCTGTGGAGACCCCGGCGAGGTTCACACCATGTATTTGAACTGCCCCAGTAGGCCACATGAGCAGAAACGTGGAGATAGAACTGCATTGGATTTGGGGACATGCAGGGAGTCTGAATATTGCCCAAGTGTTTCATGCTAAAGGGATGCAAGTGCTGGAGGAGCAACCAAATGGTTTGAGAATAATTTCATCCCCCAGGAGAAATATTTCCTCTGTAAAAAACCCAGCAAGGAGGGGAAAGGCAGAGGAATTTGTCACAGATTTAGGATTAAAAAGCCAGTTTGTGGTGTTGGGAATCCCTTGCTGCAGACAGAAGAGTACAGGCAGACCTCATGCTGGGAGGTGAAGGTGTCCTTCCATGCTCCCTGGTGTCATTGAGGACCTTCCCAGCAGAAAGTTCTCTTCTCCCAGAGATGGAGCTGCCACTCCACATCTCTGCTTCAGCCGCAGCCTCCTCCTGCTCTGGGGATGTTATAGCTGGAGAAGAACAGGGAAGGCCAGGGCTCACAGGTGGCATGTGCCAGAGGAAGGAGGGATAACACTGGAGGCAAAACCCAATGAGAAACCTCTCACTGGGGTGCCTGCAAGGGCAGGGCCTTAGCTGAGGTTTGGCAGGGAGTGAATAAAGAAGCAAGGGGGGAACCTGAGGCTCAACTGCTGCAACCCTTCCTCGAGGGTAAGGAAAACCAGACCGCTTCTCCCACTAAAAACAGTTCACCCAGGAGTTTCAGCATCCCTGTGCTGAGGATACAGACATCTGACCCTGGGCAGAGGGTTCGCTTGGGCTCTGGCAGCGAGCCTCCTGCCTTCCCTGAGGATAGATGGCCCAGGGCTGGTTTGCGCAAATGCCTGGGTGCACTGGGAGTCTGCTGGGGTGGGAGGGGGGTGCGAGGCTGTCCCCGGGGATGCAGTGAGCTATTCCTGAACACGGCGAAGGAAGAAGCCTACCACACTCAGAAAAAACCCACCTACTAAAAATACGTCCAAATGGTGTATATGGGACACAGAGGATTGCCCGAGGAGCAAAAGCCACAGCAGCAAGAGGGGCTTTTCAATCCAAAAAGTCAAAGGCAAGAGCTAGGGAGCTTTCCAACCCAACTGCTGTCCAGAGTGAGCTCAGAGTGATTGCTGCTGCCTGGTGGAAGCAGCCAGGTCCAGAGGGAGCAGTTCGGCCAGGTCTGAGCATGGCCGGCATCGGCTAGATTGCATCGCGCAAGCGTGGCTGGCTCGGCAAGTCAGCCCAATGCCGGGACCGGGACTGGGACCCAGGGGCCTCACACCGATGCCCTGCCCGTGGTGAGCTCCCAGTGCCCATGGTACGTGGGATGGAGGGTTGGCTCCAGTCTCCAGCCTAGCAGCGCAGCCAGGGATGTGGGTGAGAGTGAGCTGGAGCAAAGGGACAAACCCTGCCAGGGTCTGGGAAGGTGGCTGCTGGATGGGGACAAGCAGTGACCTTGGTGAGGCAAGGGGTCTGGCCAGAGCTGTTCAGCAACAAAACCCTGTGGCAGCACTGTGCAGCCAGTGCGGAGGTCAATGTCCAAACAGAGGAAGGGTTTGGGTTTTTTTTTTTGGTCCTGGAAAAACAAAGATGACTTCATTATAGGTTATTTTAGCAGCTTTCCAGAAATAGTGGCTCAGACACACAGAAACTGCAAGGAGGCATAGACCGATATTTGTGCAAGAGGGAACTCTACCCACCAACAAGAACCACGCCTCATGGATGGGAGGCCATATAGTAAAAGTGAGGAACAAATCTCAAGCGTGGCTGAAATAAAACCCCTTAATTTCAACAAGAAGTCCCAGGGGAATGAAAACTGGGGGCAGATCAAGGGATGGGCTGAGGGGAGGACTCACAGAATTGCAGAGGTTGTAAGGGACCTCCAGAGACAATCGAGTCCAACCCCCCTGCCACAGCAGGTTCCCTAGGACAGGTCGCAGAGGGAGGCATCCACACAGGTCTTGAATATCTCCAGAGAAGGAGACTCCACACCCCCCTGGGCAGCCTGTCCCAGTGCTCTGTCACCCTCAGCATGAAAAAGTTCTGCTGCATATTAGTGTGGAACTTCCTGTGCTCCAACTTGAGGCCAACGCCCCTTGTCCTGTCCCCACAGACCACTGAGAAGAGGTTGGCCATTTCCCCCTGTGTCCCACACTTCAGATATGTATGAACATGGATCAGATCCCCTCCCAGTCTTCTTTTCTCAAGGAGGACTCAGCAGAGGAACAGAGCTGCTGTTAGGGCTGTCGAGTGGTAGGGCAGGAGTCCAGCTGGGGAGAAGCAGGGGCTGTTGGGGCAAGGGACACCACCACCACCACCCCTGCCTCACAAACAGCAGCAGCTGGGTGCACTGGGGGGAATGGTTGCAACACAAGCATCAGGCCTTTGCTTCAGGCTTGGCTTTGTTTTGGTGGCTTGGAAATCTGGGATGATGATCCCTGTTTCAGCAAGATAGATCCCTGCAGACAGCCAGGCTGTGGGTCATGAAGGTTTGGGGCCCTGTCTGTGTTCTGGGAGCTGCAGAAAATGGTTAATATGGGAATGAAAAAAAAGGGGGAAAGGGAAGGGGAAAGGGGAGAAAAGGAAAGAGGAAATAAGAAATACTCTTCTTGGAAACACCTTAGAGCACAAGAACAAGCGCGTGAAGGTAAAGAGCTGATTTAGGGCTGTGCTGAGCCTTTGTGGTCTGCATGAAAAGGCCTCAACCAGCCATAAAGATCCAGACATGTGAAGAACTGCCTTCCCCCCCCCCAAAAAAAAAAACCCCAAAAAACAACCCACTGCATAATAAGAGTGCTGGGAAAGCTGGGCTTCCTCTTGATGTTCCCTGTCACTGACCCAGCGTGCCACTGGCAGCAGCCATCCCCAGGAAGGGCAGTGGGACTCGCTGCAAAGCGGGAAGCAGCTGCATGGAGGCAATCCATCTGCCAATCCAGGGACTGTCAGGGAGCCAGCTGCATGGGCTGGGAGAGAAGGGTCCATGGCAAGGTGGCTGCTTACCCTGGGCACTTTTTCCAAGGCTGTCCCATGAAGCTGTCTCTGTGATCCATTGCCAGGTGTGGCTGTTCCAGGCTGGGGAGGAGGTTTCTCCTGGAGCTTTGAAGCTCCTGCTCTTTGAAGTCACAGCTGGGTGGTAAGGAGAGGGGACACAGTCGTCCCTGCTCCTCTGCAAGTCTCCCTTGCTTCCTCATCCTCATAAAATGCTTTTCCCACTTCTCCTATGACAGGGAAGGCTGCAGAGGTGGGGGAGCAGGGAAAAGCCTTTCTCCTGCTTGACTGTAGAGTTTAGGGACCAGGGTCACTCAAGCAACATCCTGTGTAGCACCCTGCTCCCCTTGCAAGAGCCTTATCATTCCTAGGGAAGCAAGCAACACCAATCCCTTCCTGAGGCTGGCAGCAGGCCCCATGCAGGCGTTTTCCCCGATTAGACCAGCGGTAGCAGGGCTCACGTTGCTCCCGTCTCCCCAGGACCCATGGACCACAGCATCATGACCATCAGACACCAGTTGCTGGGCACTGGTACTTCTTGCCACAGGGATCTTGACAGGCTGGAAAGGTGGGCTCGGGTGAACTTAATGAGGTTCTACACTGCAAAGTGTAAAGTCTTGCACTTGGGCTGGAGGAATCCCAGACATACATACAGTCTGTGAGAAGAGCTCCTTCAGAGTAGCCCTGCTGAGAAGCACCTGGGGGTTCTGGTGGATGAGAAACTTAACATGAGCTAGCAGTGTGCTCTTGCAGCTCGCAAGGCCAATGATATCCTGGGCTCGATCAGAAAGCGGTGGCCAGCAGGGACAGGGAGGTGATTGTCCCTCTCTACTCTGCCCTCGTGAGGCCCCAGCTGGAGTACTGTGTCCAGATCTGGGGCCCCCAATACAGGAAAGATGTGGAACTGTTGGAGAGGGTTCAGAGGAGGCCATGAAGGTGATTAGAGGGCTGGAGCACCTCCCCTACCAAGAGAGGCTGGGCTTGTTCAGCCTAGAGAAGAGAAGACTGCGGGGGGACCTCATTGCAGCCTGTCAGTCCCTGAAAGGAGCAGAGAAACAGGAGGGGATTCAACTTTTTAAAAGGACAGACAATGGCAGAACAAGGGGGATGGATTGAAGCTGAAGGAGGGAAGGTTTAGATTAGGTATTAGGGGGAAGCTCTTTACAGAGAGAGTGATGAGGTGCTGGAACAGGCTGCCCAGAGAGCTGGTGGATGCCCCATTCCTGGAGGTGTTCAAAGCCAGGTTGGATGGGGCCCTGGGCAACCTTGTCTAGATCATGCCTGGAGGCTGGTGGCCCTGCCTGTGGCAGAGGTGTTGGAACTCTGTGATCCTTGGGGTCCCTTCCAACCCAGACCATTCTATGACTCTATGATGGCACCGTGCGGGTGGGATGTGGCTGCAGCAGGAGGAGTACACCAGCATCGTGGCCATTGCAGAGCTGTAATGGAGGTGACAGAGCTGTAATGGAGGTGTGAGCCTGCCCATGGCTGCATTGGGGTCCAGACATGCATCTTTTGTACATCCCAGGCCCTAGGCTTTCCCACTGGCTGAAGGGACTTTGCAAAGTCACTTCACCGTCCTGTCTGTACTGAGGTGTGGAACATACAGAGGTTGGTCTTATGTTACATGACCTCGTTCCTAGAGGGCTGCCGTGGCAGCCTGTTCTGGTGGGACAGCAAGTGTCCTTCCAGTTAGAAAGGCTCCCCAACATCCAGTCCTTGCCCTCGCTTCGCAGATCACTGCAGGTCTCTCTCAGATGGTAAGGTCATCTACTGCTGTGTGGTTTCAAAATCATTTTGTTGCGCTACAGGCCATTAATATGTATGGGGGGTGGTGCTAGGTCCCTCCTAGCTATTGAACCTGGAATGGCATGTCCCTCCTAGGGTTCACTGGTCTTCAGAACAGGTGCTGCTGTGCTTTCCTGCATCCCTTTGGGACTTCCACTGCTCTGTGAGTTTTCTGAGCAATTGCTACGGATACAGGATTACTGAGGCAGCATCTTTAGCAGTTTAGATGGAACATCACCAGCTGACTTTAGCTGGGTATGAGCTTTGGAGCCAGAATTTCCTCCCAGGTCTTTTCCTTTGCCTCTCTTTCCTTGCCAAGACCCATGTGATTTTTTTTAACATCTGGATTTCAAAATCCACACCTGCCACGGAAACATGGACTTTGTTCTGTGTTAAAATGTTAATGTTAAAAACAAGTGAGTTGAATGGTTAAAGCCTTGAGAGGATGGGTTTTGGGGACAGTGCTCCTCCAGGTACTCACCCAGTGCCTGCTGGGACTGCAGCAGAGACACTGGGGTGAAATGGCCCTGCGAGAGGGGTCGTACTGTGCCCACAGCCTGCAGAGCCCTGCCTGTGCTGCCTTTGGTCTGACAGTTCAGGAGCTGGTGGCAGCAAGGGGCTCTTGGAGGGGCCACCAGCGCTGCTGGGGTTGTTACTTCTCCTGTGCCTCAAGGCGTGTCCTCCATGCAGCCGGAGACACGAATAGTGTCAGCTGCAACAGAATGCCCTTCTCCACCTTAGCCTGCTGATGAGCTTTCCAGCCACCACAAACAGCTGATAACACAGGGAATTTAACTTGCTAATGCTGAGGTTCAGCCTTTATTGCTGGCTGCAGCAACCTGTGCGTGTGCCAGCTCCGGTTACTGCAAGGAAGGTGGCTTGGGAAGGAGACCACTGACCTTTAAACACCTGGAGCCATGGGCAAATGTCAGAGCCTCTTTGCCTGGGAACAAATGCAGCCATAAGGGCATCTGCTCCTCACAGCCCTCACAAGGCCACCTTACTCCAAGGGTGCACAGGGAAAGAGCGGGGCTGGTCCCAGACAGAGCACAGCCATCACCAGTGGGTGACTGGAAAGCCAATGCCAGGCTGATGGCTCATTGGGCATCCCTTCTTCTTGCAGCTCGGAAGGCCAATGGTGTCAGGCTCCATCAGAAGAGGGGTGGCCCGCAGGGACAGGGAGGTGATTGTCCCTCTCTACTCTGCCCTCGTGAGGCCCCAGCTGGAGTCCTATGTCCAGATCTGGGGCCCCCAATACAAGAAAGATGTGGAACTGTTGGAGAGGGTTCAGAGGAGGCCATGAGGGTTATTAGAGGGCTGGAGTACCTGCCCTACAAAGAGAGGCTGAGGGAGCTGGGCTTGTTCAGCCTAGAGAAGAGAAGGCTGCGGGGGGACCTCATTGCAGCCTGTCAGTACCTGAAGGGAGCAGAGAAACAGGAGGGGAATCAGCTTTTTAAAAGAGTAGAGCAGGACAAGGGTGGGATGGATTGAAGCTGAAGGAGGGAAGGTTTAGTTTAGATATTAGGGGGAAGTTCTTTACAGAAAGAGTGGTGAGGTGCTGGAACAGGCTGCCCAGAGAGGTGGTGGATGCCCCATCCCTGGGGGTGTTCAAGGCCAGGTTGGATGGGGCCCTGTGAAACCTTGTGTAGATCCAGGTCTGGAGGTTGGTGGCCCTGCCTGTAGCAGGGGGGTTCGAGCTCTATGATCCTTGGTGTCCCTTCCAACCCAGACCGTTCTATGGTTCTATGATTCCACACAGCTTCACTGCCCCATATGTGCAAATGCAGGGTGTGGGAGAAGAGGCTTGTTCAAGATGAGGAGGCCAAGAGGGGTGTGACTGCTGTCCTCAGGTGCCTAATGGGCATTTCAGGGAAGAAGGAGCCTGGCTCCTCTCAGAGGTGTGTGGTGAAAATGTACACCCGATGGAGAGAGAAACCCAGGAAGAGAGAAAAATTAGTAGTGGTGCAGCACTGGCACCAGTGCCCAACGTGGTGGTGGGTTCTCTGTCTGTGAAGGTATTCAGGTGTGATGGACAAAGCAACCTGCTCTGGGCAGGGCTTGGACCAAACCTCCAGCCAAAATGATTGCATGCTTGTGTGAGTCCCAGCTGTCAGGACAGGAACCAAGAAAGGGCATATTCTGCCTTGGGAGGAGAAATCCAGTCTAGGCTGGAAGGGACCTTGAAGGATCACCTGGCCCAACCTTTTGGGGGGAAAAGGAGCCTGGGAAGTATTATTGAACACCTTGCCCAGATGCACCTTGAAGCCCACAGTGATAGGGACTCTGCCACATCCCTGGGAGGGGGCTGTTTCAGGGAATGGTTGTTCTCACCCTAAAAACATGTCATTTTTACACCAAGAGGAGACCTGGGTGTGCACATTTGTGCACTTTGGGGTGAACACTTACACGCACCTCCAGGCACCTGCCAGGGAGTGAGGTGATGGGGTGGCCCATCACCCCGGGGGCAGCGAGCAAGGGATGCCGCTACCCCGCGTCTGCTTTTGGGGGGAGGAGGGGGAGTTTCCCCAGCCCCGGGAATAACATTCCTGCCCCTTTAAAAGGAAGAAGCCGCCGGGTGCTGATGCGGCTGCACTGGCGCCGGTCCCACTCCCCTCCCCAGCCCCGGCAGGAGGCGCGGCGGCTGCTGGCCCGCCCTCGCTCCCTCCCTCCCTCCCTC
>VZTU01020968.1:916329-934239 GCA_013400835.1 Zapornia atra
GGGGTGGAGGGGGCGGGGGGATCCGGAGAGGAGGAGGGATGCTACCGCCGCCGGGGGCTTTTGTCTCGAAGGGATGAGGGGAGAGATGGATGACGGGGCTTGGCGGGGCTCAGCTGGAGGGATGGTGGGGAGAGGCTCCGTTGCCCATCCCCGCAATGCCCGGCTGCCCCGCCCCGCCCCCTCCCGGGGGTCTCTACCCATCGCCGTCCGCATCCCTAAACTGATCGCAGCACAGAGCCGGAGGGAGCGATCTACGAGCCCGGGAAGCACCGGACGGGATACGGGGACGTGCTCTTCTCCTGCCGTGCCGCCCCCGGCACAGCCGAGCCCATTCAGGCTGTGCCACCCCCGCACGGGGCACCACGCACGGCGGAGTGGGGGGGAGGGATGGAGGGAGCTTAGGGACCCGTTGGGTCCTCCTTCGATCCCGGCTGCTGAGGAGGAGAGGGAACGGGCCAGGATGGGGATGAGCCGTGGCCCCGGCAGAGCTTGTGGGGCAGGGCAAGGTGGCAGTGGGGAGGGGATTCCCGGGGGATGGAGAGCAAAGGAGACATGGTGTAAGGAACGCATGAATGAGCCATCGCAGGACAGGGCAGCACGCCATGGGGCTGGCGAACCCCCGGGGGGGGTAGCACTAGCCCACAGCTGGCTGGGCTCCAGCCCCGGGGCAGTGGCAGCATCAGCCCCAGGGCGAGATGGGGATACTGGGTACCCCGCGCCCAACAGTGGGGACGGGGCAGCATCCGCTCCTGAGCAGCGGCGCCCAGCAAAAGAAGCATTAATGTCAGTGCCCCGTGCCAAATTAGAGAGACAGAATGGTAACGCCCAAAATGGTGGCTGGGAGGATGAGACAAGGGGGTTCTGTTGTCTCACTCGCGCTCAGGTTTTGCACAAGGTTTGGAATGGTTTTCCCCCCAAGACGGCCCATCCCACACAGCCTTGGGGATGCAGTTGTCCCTGGGGCGGGTGGCATTTTGGTGGTCTGCACGCTGACCCTCTGAGAGGTGGCCGGGATCCCTTTGCCCTGTCTCTCCCGCAAACTTCGTGGACCCACACAAGATGCACAATGCGCAGGGCTATTTCTGCCACCCTCCTGCATTCAGCCGTGCCTCCTGCCAAGTAGGAGGATTTTCGTGGCAGTGACGTTCAGCTGAGGAGCATGAAGGGAGAGGCAGGTGTCCCTGTGGGTGACAGATGGGGAGCAGTCAGAGCTGGGTGTCACCAGCCCAGCTCCCGAAGCCGATGCCAGCTCTCTGCCTGAGGCCATGGGTGGGAGGAGGAGGAGGAGAAGGAAGGCACAGAGCCAGGATGGGCGCCCTCGGGGCAGCTGGCACTGGGGACAAAGGCAGCACGGAGCATAATGGACAAGGCTTCAGCAGCAGCAGCCTTGTCCCACCCTGCACGGGGACCCTGAGGAGCAAGTGGCACGTGGCAGCCATGACCAGCTGGGGGGATGGGGCACAGCAGGACCCTTTCCTGGGCAGCCAGTCCCAACCAGTGTCCAGGGGTGGCAGGAGGACTGTGGAGAGGGATTTTGGGGTGTGTGTGTGGGGGGCAGGGGGCGGGTTGCATAGATGGTGGACTAGGGAGCTGACGGTTTATGGAGCCAGAAGCATGACTGGAGCTGAGGGCATGGGGAACAGAAGTTGCAGGCTTGGTGGCAGCCAGCAGTGGGATCCCAGAGCCAGCAGGGATGGAGACACAGGGCTGGGGCATGGCTGTCCAGGGAGGGCAGCACTGGCAGTGGTATCTAGTAAGAAGCAGAAGTGTCAGAGGCAAGCTGGCTGCAAAGTGCTTGTGGTGTCTGTTCTGGATGCCTACCTCGGGCCAAAGGTAGGCAGATACCCCTGCCTATGTGTGGTGCCCTGAGAAGAAGACAGGGTGCAGAGCATCCCTTGGGGATTGGCCCGAGATCTGCCTGCACCTGTGCCAGAGCCTCCTTTACCCTCCTGGCCCACACAGCTCCCACTGCCTTCAGGTGGTCAGAAGATGGACCATGGCCGTGTGTTCTCTCTTGAATGTCCAGATAGCGTAGTGGGCCACCCTCTCCTGCCTCCAGCCTCATCGTGCTGGGCAGAGTATGCTGTCCCACCCTCTCCTCCAGCTTCTTGCTGGGTCAGGAGCTGGCTTGGTGATGGGCTGCTGAGCTCTCTGTGAGAGTCATCCCAAGAAGGTGGCCTGGGATGAGAGGAACATCCTCAGCTTCCCAGTAGCAGAAGAAACAGCTGCTGGGACTGACTAGGTTCATCCTCTAAGACCTTGTGAGTGCTTCTCCACCCTGGCTGGGCGTTACGGACCCCAGAGTGCCCCGGCCCTGAGGAATGGGTTGGCTTGGTGGTTCTGCCTGTGGCATTGCTGCCTCCTGTCCTGGCCCGGGCAGCCAGGCTGGCTCATGTGCTGGCCCCGTGGCACTTTGCACGCAGAGGCTGTCACTGCAGCAGCTCGCCTGGCCCATGTCCCGGCCCATCGTGTCCCTGGGAAAGGCAAGCGGGGAAAGCGCTGTTCCTGTTTGCCTTGGTGCAGAGGGGGCTCACAGAGGCAGCGCCAGGAGGGGGGGTCTGTGTCCCCCTCCTTGCGCGGAGCAGCAGTGTGTGACTCGGCGGAGTTTCAGGGCAAAGGTCTGCTTTGTGCTGGGGGGGGAGGCAAAGTCAGGGGCAGCTCTGGCACTGATGGTAATGGCTGCAGGCTGGCGATAACCGTGAGAAAACCCAGGGCGTCCCAGCGGGGCTTAGCACTTGAGCAAAAACTAACAGTGTGGAAAATGCCACTGCTGCTGCTGGGGGAGAAACATCCTTGCGGGGATGGGCCGGGAGGACTCATCTCCTGTCCGCAGGAGGGCCCTTGTCAGTGGGGCACCCGTGGCCTTTGGACCTGGTCCCAAACATGGGGCTGCTGTGGTTCCCTGTCCTCAGTCTTGCAGTGAGGCTGAGCACATGGTGTTCCCCTGCATGCACATGTGTGTGCACATGCATGGCCGGCGAGGCAGGCAGGACATGGCATCCATGGAAACTCGCCCAGGCATCATGGGCGGCCCGGTCCTGCCTCGTCTCTCCAGCTGGTCAGGGTTGGTCTGCCTGTACACTATGTTGTTAAACATGGGTGCGTGTGTAGAGGTGTGCATGTGTGGACCCCTGTATACACCTGGTGGGGGTGATTCCAGTAGCAGGTGCCAGTCTGCCTGGTCGCTGAGTCCCAGCTGGGCAGGAGCACAGCCCCTGGCCTTTGGGGCTTCCCCATTTGATGACACTGGGTGGTTTGAAGGTAGGTGAAGCCTGAAGGGTGGGATGCCCACCCAGTTCAGGTAGGCTCAGGTCTTCAGTTTTTGGCTTGGGACCAGCCAGCTGTGGGCTCTTATATCTGAGTCTCCCTGGGGTGGGTGAGTACATCCAACCAGGTGAGACTGTCCACCTGCCTCCCAGCCAGCTCCTTTCCTGCCCCGCTTTGGCCACCACACCATCTCTTGCAGCAGTGACGTGGCGAGATGTGGGGCTGGCTGGGGGCTGTCTCCCAGTACCATGTGCCTGGGCGAGGAGGGAACTGAGTGGGGTGTTCTGGACCCGGGGAGGGATGGGTGCTGCCACTGCTGTGCCACGCACTGTTTACTGTTTGGGCTACAAGGGAGCTTTGTTCTTCTCCTCAGGACACTCTGAATAACAACTCTCTGGGGAAAAAGCACAGTTGGCAGGAGCGGGTGTCCCGGTCGTCGTCCCCTCTGAAAACGGGTGAGTTCTCAGGCTGTTGGGCAGGGACAGCTCCTTGGACCCTTCTGTGGCTCTTGGGAGCCTGGGAAAAGTGGTGCTTGAGCAGAAGGTTGGGGAAAACATCCCATGTGGATGCAGGGTGCACATCCATCTTGAGTCTGGGAGGCATCCCTAGCAGGGAGCCTCACCCTCTGCAAGGCTGTCAGTGCTGTTCTCCTCCCCCCACAGGTGAGCAGACCCCTCCCCATGACCACGTTTGCCTGAGTGATGAGGTCAATCACCAAAACAGCACAACCTCCACCAAAGACCGGGGCACATCCACGGAGAGCCCATGCCGGCGCACAGCAGCCACCCAGATGGCACCTGCCTGTGTCGCCTCGTCCCGGCCACCTGAGAAGCACCAGGCCACCAGCCGTCCCCCACCACATGGTGCCAGCGTAGTGGTGGTGACAACGAGGGGCCCTGAGGCCCACCGGGACCGCATCCGCTACCAGACGGATGTGAGGCTGGAGGCCACAGAGGAGATCTACTTGACACCTGTGCAGAAGAACTCAGACCCCCTGGAGACTGACAAGCCCTTCCTGTCTCAGTCCAGTGAGAATCGCATGTCCATCAGCTCCGACATCGACACCTCTGGCTATTCGGCCCTGGCAGGAAAAACCAACCCCTCCATCAGTGAGGAGGATGAGGTGCTGGACTACATGTCCTCCCCTGACAAGATGAACCTACCCAGGGCCTCCTGTGGTGTTGTGAGTGGTGGCTCACGGCCGGGGCACAACCTTCAGAGAGCCTCAGTGAGTTCAGACACCAGCGCCCTCTCCTACGACTCGGTCAAGTACACGCTGGTGGTGGATGAGAACGTGCAGCTGGAGCTGGTCAGCCTCAAGCAGTGCTACTCGGGCTACAGCGATGAGAGCGACTCGGCCACTGTCTATGACAACTGTGTCTCCTCGCCCTACGAGTCAGCCATTGGTGAGGAGTATGAGGAGGATGCGCTGAAGCATGACTCAGTTTGCCTGTCTGAGGACTCCACCCCTGAGGCAGACATCCACTTCTCCAAGAAATTCCTCAATGTCTTCATGAGTGGTCGGGCACGCTCCTCCAGTGAGTGCTGGGCATTGGGGGAGGGGGGGGGTAGGCTGGTAGCTGCCTGCGTGGGCAGCCCTGCCTGACCCTGGTATGAGGCTGAGGGAACACTCGGGGTCCTGCAGTGAGGTGGAGAACCACCAGCATGCACCAGCCCCAGCCCCTACTTGCTGCAGCTTGTGGCTTCATCCCTGGTGGACAGGAAGGGGTGGGAGGATTGGGAAAGCCTTGTGACCTGCAGGTTGGGGGGGACTGGAGGTGTTTCAGGCAGCCTTTTTTGGGTAGCCCAAGGTATGGCTGTGCTGAGGGGAAGGTTGGGTGGTCCCACAGGGGAAAGACATCCTTAAGCATCCCCCTCTTCCCAGAGGAGCACCAAGGCTGAGCTGTGGGCACATTCCCACAGTGCCGGTGACACAGGCTGTCCAGCTGTGCAGGGAGGTTGTGGTTCCAGCGAAGACCACGGGGCACCAGTGCAGCAGCTGTAGCCTTGCCTTTCTCTTGTGTGGTACCATGCAGCTTCATCTCAGTCAAGCTGCTTCCCGGGACCATCAGCAGCCATGTTTGGCTTGATGTCCGTCCCATGGTTGTGGTGCTGACCCCTCAATGCTGAGGTGTCCCCTCTGCCTTCATCCTCAGGTGCAGAGTCCTTCGGGTTGTTCTCCTGCATGATCAACGGGGAGGAACAGGAGCAGACCCACCGTGCTGTCTTTAGGTGAGCTTGCAGGCATGAGCAGTGTCACCAGCCTCTCATGGGGCAAAGCTGATGCTACCCTCCCACCACAGTGGGGCCAGCCCAAACCCTGGTGTCTCTTAACTTTCGGGAAGCGCCAGGGACCAAACCACTGCCCATAAATAGCTCATGTCCTCCCAGGAGCGACACCTGCCCAGGTTGCTGCAGAGGCAAGACCTCCAAGGGCAGCTCTGGGGAGCAGCATGAGTGGTGCATAGGGACGCCTTTGCCTTAGGTATCAGGGTGCTGCCACCTTTTGAGCCGACACCTGCTCAGATGCTTTACTCAGGGTCTGGGGTCCCTGTGGCTAATTAGACCCATCAGAGTGCTGACCGCCTGGGCCAGCAGCGGGTTTTGTGTTGTCCCCCTGCCCCAGCAGCGTGCCAGTGAGATGTCCACCGGTGCTGCTGGCTGGCCAGGTGCTAGTGCCTCCCTGTCCAGGTTTGTGCCTCGCCATGCGGATGAGCTGGAGCTGGAGGTGGATGATCCTTTGCTGGTGGAGGTGCAGGCAGAAGACTACTGGTACGAGGCCTACAACATGCGGACGGGTGACCGGGGCATTTTTCCTGCCTACTATGCTATTGAAGTCACCAAGGACCCCGACCATGTAACAGGTACCAAGTCTCTGCGTGCAGCCTGCTGATGTCCCTTGTCTTGTGTCCACCTCCTCTCTCCTGAGAAGGGCCTGGTGCTGAGTGGGGGGATGGAGGGACAACCTAGGTGGGCACCCAGCAACGGGCAGCTTCTGGTGCGATGCCAGGCCCTGGGACCCCGTGCTGCAGGAAGCCTTCCCTGGGCAGGGAAATACGCAGGGTTGGGAATATGGAGCAGGGAGGTGGATCTCAGCAGACATTCCTGGTCACTGGAGATGGATCCCAACCACATGCTCTCTCTTTCAGCTCTGGCCAAGAGCAGCGACTGGGTGGACCAGTTTCGTGTGAAGTTCCTTGGCTCGGTGCAGGTTCCCTATCACAAGGGCAACGATGTGCTCTGTGCGGCCATGCAGAAGGTAGTGTCCCACCCCATCCCTGGGAGCAGGAGCACCTGCTTCTCCTGGCAGCAGGGCAGAGCCTCGGTGGGGGAGGGAGAAGGTGAGCCACCATCGCGGCTCATGGGTGCCAGGGCTTTGTCTCTCTGTCTTCCTCCCCCTCAGATCGCCACCACGCGCCGCCTCACTGTGCACTTTAACCCACCCTCCAGCTGTGTCCTGGAGATCAGCGTGCGTGGGGTCAAGATTGCTGTGAAAGCTGATGACTCCAAGGAGCATAGCAAGGTAGTGAGTGCCCTGCTCGCTTTGTTCCTTCCGTGGCTGTTGGCTTGCGCTCTTTGTGCTATGGGTCATATAGGCATATGAAAATGGAGCTTCTCCACCCATCTAAGGGTGTGAGAAACACCATCAGCAGGGTTGTAGGCCCACTGTCGGGGCCCACTGTGCCTCACAGGATCCCAGCTTCGGGCTGTACCCCTGGCTGATGCCCTGGCAGCTGCCAAGCGTGTAGCTGTGCTGGGATGCTGCAAGCTGAGCCACACCGGTAATCCTTCAGCTGCTCCTAAACCTTCCTGCTACTATTTTGAGTGGTGTCCTCCAGCTCTGCCCTGTAATCTCGTTAGCTGGCTAGGGCAGGCTGCTGATTAGCGCTCTGCATAAGTAGCCTAGCAAAGCGCATGGTGAGATGCTGGGCAGAGGCAGGCAAGGGCTTTGCAGCAAGCTGTTGGGGAAAGCTACAGCTGGGGATGGCTCTGAGTGCCGTGGCTGAGAGCTGGGCTGCAGTTTCTACAGGCCTTGCCTGTATCTGGAGGATGCCATCAACATAGTTGCTCTTTAAAATCCTATAGGTAAGGTGTTTCTGGCTGGGACCCTTGGAGCACCTGGGTCTAAAGGACTTCTTTAATTCTCAGTTACCTGTTGTATCTGCTGATGTTTCTGAGGGCGTTTTTAGGGAGGGAGAGGGCTGTGCACGCGGGGTGTGGAGCAGCACTGGCTCCATCCAGCCTGAGTGCAGCCTAACCTGGGGTGCCCCGGGAAAGCCCCGCAGGAGCTGCTGGAGGTAGAGGCTGGGCTGTGAGCCCGCTGGCTGCCCAGAATGGCACCTGTGGGGCAGGGTGGGGCTTGGGGCCATCCTGAAGGTGCTGCTGGGTCGCAACCCAGGATCAGGCTCTGATCCGTTTCACTGCTCAGCCCAAGCACCTATTTCCAGAGCCCAGCTGCTCCACAGCATGCTGGGGAGGAAAGCTCTGATGGTTCATCCCCCCACCCGCCCTCTCTCTTTTCCCCCCAGGTAAACAAGTGTAGCCATTTTTTCCAGCTGAAGAACATTTCCTTTTGTGGGTACCATCCAAAGAACAACAAGTGAGTAGTAACGGGGTGTGGGGCAGCTCTCAACACCAGCAGCTCAGCAGGGAGGCTTTGCTGCCTTTCTGCTCCCTGGGGGCAGCATGACTGGGGCTGGGGAGGGGAGGAAGGGAAGGGGAGGCTTCCCTGTGCCCCAGTCTTGAGGGAGCTCCTTCATCTGTGAGCCCAGCGCTGCAGCATTGGGATGGGAATTACATCCCAGCTCCAGGCATGGTGGTAGCCACTAGGGTTTGGGGAGGGGTGCAGGTCTCAAAGCCCTGCGCTTAAGGGTGAGTATACGTCGGGGATGCTGGGGTACCCATGCTGTGTCTGCTGGCTCAGGCACTCACACCCACTCTCTCTGCCCTCAGATATTTTGGGTTCATCACCAAGCACCCTGCTGACCACAGATTCGCCTGTCACGTCTTCGTCTCAGAGGAGTCCACGAAGCCACTGGCGGAGTCTGTAGGGTGAGTCCCGGCTGGGCAGGGGGGTGGCGCTTGCTGCTGAAGGATGTGAGGAATGAGGCAGCCCGGCCGAATCCTGCCACCTCCCCATACTTGTGGGGCTTGGACCTGGCCCTGGGCTGGCACCTCTTTCCTCAAATGAGGGGCCCGGGGCCAGAGCCAGGGCTGACAGGGCGACAGGCAGCATATTCCTGACAGTGCTGGAATGAGGCCCATTGCATGGCTTCATGGGCAGGTGGCTGGAAGTCACATGCTGCCCAGGGGATTGGAGCAAGGATTGAGACCCCGCGGCTCTGATGGCAGCTCTGGGTGCTAACACCAGAGGGGACAGGAGCTGGGGAGCTGGGGGCTGGACAGTCAGACAGGGTAAGAAGGGAAGCAGGGCTCTGTAAATGCCTGGCTCAGCCTTGCTCGGTGCTGTGTTGCAGGAGGGCTTTTCAGCAATTCTACAAGGAGTATGTGGAGTACACGTGCCCCACGGAGGACATCTACCTGGAGTAGGGGCTGGCACGGGCACCTCCTGCACAGCAGAGCTGCAATTTCACCCCCTTCCCCGTGTCGTGCATGGACAAGAGCTGCTTTGAGCCTGGAGGAGGAGCAGAGCTGGGGCAGGGCTCCCCGGGGCACCGACTGCCACCTCTTTTCATGACTCCCCTTCCTCGGGCTGGGGCTGGGGGGGATGGGAGGGGGGAGGGCTGGACAAATTGTGTTTATTGTACAAAATACTCTTAGTTTATTCTATTGGAGAAGTACCCGCTGGGTGCCCTGCCTGTGAGCATCGGAGGGGTGGGCAGCAGTGCGCTCGGGCCCTTTCCTGCTGCAGGCTGGGGTGACGGCATCTCCTCCTCGTGACCATGGCCCAGCTTCCCGTCACAGCCCTCGGGGGTGACTTTTAACGCACTGGCAGAGTTGGACTCCCGCAGTATGAAGACGCAGCAGCTACAGCAAACAAGACACATGTGCTGGCTTGTGCCTGGGAGGTGGCCTTGTCCTGGGCGAGCATTGCCGCCCTGCCAGGCTCTGGAGCCAAGGCTGCTGGGCAGGGATGACTGAGGGAACCCCAATATCTCCTCTGCCAGAGGTGTGCCAGCACCAGCATGAGCTGAGACAGCTCATCCCTGCCTCTGCCCTCATCCCCACCCCTCCCCTCTTGTACCTGTGCCCTGGGGAGAGAAAGTCCCACCCTCTCCTGCCTCCCTGCAGTAACTACACCCTTGGGAGGGGAGCCTTTCCCTGCCCCTTTCTCCCAGCTGCAGGGGGGCAGAGGCAGCAGTAGGGGCTGGGCCACCCCAGGGCAGTGGAGCTCAGCCCCTGTGCAGAGCTGGGTCCTGCCAGAACCGGGGCAGGGAAGGGCTAAGGTCCGCAGGGAGCTGGGCGAAGCCCCAGGAAGGTAGGAGAGCTCTCCTGGTCCCTGCAGCCAGTGGTCTCTGTGCTTCAGCTGGATCTGCTGTGATGGCAACAATTATTAAATATGATGGTTCATGGTGCAGGGCTGCTGTGCTGTTTGTGTCCCACTGCAGTGGGTTTGAGCTCTGGGTGTCTTCTTTCCCTTGGCACCCTACAAGGAGCTGGAGCTTCTCAGGTTTGATCTGAGCGCCCCAGTTGCAATGCATGAGGGGCTGGAGCGCATCATATGATGCTCAAAAGGGATCATGGGAATGCTCGGGTCCCAGCCAAGTAGGGCTTACCCTTATCCCACCCCTGCACTCCTCACCTACCCTGTCCTGCAGCAGCAGCGGGCAGGTGGGGCTGGGGGGTCCCGGAGGCTGGGCTGCGGTGGGCACGAGGGCACGCTGGCTCACGGACGGGCATCGTAGTAGTACTCCAGCAGGTCCAGCTCATCCCGCTTGCTTTTTTTCTTCCTGGCTCTGCGCAGCCCTGCCAGGTGCTGCCAGGCCATCGGCGCCCGGAGGCGGGGCTGCTTGGGCTTGATGCCGTAGTCTGAGGGTAGAGCGGAGAGGCTGAGCTTAGCCCCAGGGCTGTGGACACCTGCCCACCTGGAAAGGGCATTTGGAAGGGGGCAAGGAGAGTGCCGTACCATCCACCAGGCCGAAGTGCTCCTGCGGAAGCTCCAGGGGAGCAGAGAAGTCCTCAGGGACCGAGTAGCTGGCCCTGCAGAGGATAACCAGGAACAGGCGTGAGCTGGGAACGTACAGTGCCCACCCATGCCAGCACAGAGAGCTCCTACATGCCCCTTGTTCTCACCCAGCCCATTGGCTCTCAGGGCTGGGTGCCACAAGTGCCAGCCGGAGCCCAGGCCAGCAGGCCTGGGATACCTCTGCAGGTACTGGGACAGGGAGGAGGAGAAGGAAGAGCCATCACCTCTGGCGCGGGGGGTGTGGGCGGGCAGACCCCAGCAGCAGGGCAAGCAGCAGGAACCAGCACAGCATGGCGCTCCCTGACACCAGCTCTCAGGGAGAGTCAGGGAGGTCACAGAGAAGCCACCCTGGTAGCAAGGTTACAGAGAAGCCACCCTGGTAGCCCCGGGATACCATCTGTGTTGTGCAACACGTGGGCCCCCACCCAGGCCATGCTGCCTAACCCGTTATGGTACCTGAGCTTCTGATGCTGGGCTGCCTGGTCATGTTTTGGCCACAGCAGCTGTCCCCAGCCCTCCCTGCCCATGGCACACCTGCCTCCACCCAGCCACAGCTCCAGGGTAGTTTCCCTGTGCCTCACCACCACCCTTCACCCCCTGTCAAGCCCTCTGAAGCCAAACTCCTTCCTCTCTTATCTCCCTGTCCCCAGGAGTGAACCCCCCCACCAGGGCTTTCCACCCTTCATGGTCTTCAGCACCTTCCTCTGCTGTAAGCCTAGACAACGGGAGCACAGTGCTTGGCTCCCAGCTTTTCCATGCTGCTGCGTTACAGGACATCACTGCCCGCAGAGGTGGCAACACACCCCACAGCCCCCTGGCTCCTCACTGCAATGACACCATTAGGGGTGTGGGGGGTACACCCCCCATTTCAGGTCCCGAGGCAAGAAGACTGTGACCCCTGCAGCCCCCAAATCCCTCAAGGATAGCTGAGGCAGGAACACTCCTGGCATTTGCCAGGGGGGCAACCAGTGCTGCCAGCTGGGTACCACTTTGTCCTGGCCTTGGGAGCCCGCAGGAGCTCATGGAGCAGCCTCCAACTGCACACCAGGTAGCAGAGCAGGTGCAAAAAGCCACCCAGGCCATGCCAGGGTATTTGCCAAATTAATTTCTTCAGTACTCCTCTACCCCAAAAGCGCTTGGCAGCCATTCCTCCCTCCCTTTTAGCACAGAGTGGGTGCTGAAAAGCAACCTGCAGCTCCCTGTTGCCCCAGGGGAACCCCAAGCAATGTGGGACTGAATCAGGTGCCTACAGTCATCCGCTGAGCAACAATCCCGACACAGGCCAGAGCAAAAGGTGAGATATCCCAGCATTTCCCAGTGCAGACACTTGCAAAAGCTGCTCCTCTGACAGAGACCTGGTGTCCCGTACAAACAGGGGAAAAAGAGGTCCTTCAGCTCAGTTCTTTCCATCCAGTCACTTTATTTGACAGACAAGCCTGCTCCAAGCAGATGGGCCAGACACGGCCAACACAAGCAGGCTGCAAGGTCAGTCTCAGCACTGTGAGGTGGGAGACGGCACTCTCCAAAAACCACTACGCTGCCTGGCTGTCTTACAGCTCAGCTGTACAAAAGGAGAAGGAAAAAACCCCAAGTGTTTACAAAAAAAGAGAGGTCATCCCGTCACTGACGCTGTAGCCACACAGCTCTCCACGGAAAGAGGTGGCCAGGGTCTCTCCACACGTGACAGTGTCCGTTGTTCACAGCTAGGTCTGTTAAAAAGTTACATACACCCCCTCCCCCTCCCCACCCTGCAGCACAGGAGCTTCTCATCGATGGTTTAACTGAAAATTAGATGTTGTCAACACCCCTCTCCCAGCCTGCTCGCCCTCCATAGAAACGTCCAGCCACGATCTTCGCAGAGAACAGCCATCTTCTCATCAGCCCCAGTTATAGAAATAGATTTTCTGCCAAGCGGGCAAGTAATCCATCAGTGGCCCTGAAACGAGAGAACAGGGCGATCGCACCCGCAGAAAGGCAGGGATAGGAATCTCTGTATATGAGGGGGGGATCCTCTTTGGATCCCAAAATCTCTGGTTATACAACCCAGATGAACCCAGGAATTGAACGGTTACTTCTGCCAAGATGGGAAACAACTCTGGGACGTGGTGCCAGGGATTAAGAGCAGGACCAAGCAGGCTGTGAAGCATGGTCAGTGCAGCCATGTTGTAGGACACTGTTCTCTGGGAGCCAGCACACCCGAACTCCAGCAGGAAGGGGAAACCCCGTCTGCAGCGAGTCAGGGTGCACTGGGAAGAGGGAAAACAACGCTGCAGTAACAAGCAGGTGCAGGCTCAGGAGCAACTGCTGGAGAGTGGAAATGCTTACGTAGCACACGGCGTAACGCAGGCTCCAAAGCCTCTCCAAAAATCACTGACCGGAAGAAGCAGCTCCTGAGCTAGCCAGCTTTGTGAACTCCCCAAAGAAAAGACAATCCCAAAATGCCACATCACTGCCATGAATCACCCCACAAAGGGCTTCATATCAGCAGGGAAGAGGGGGAGGTGGGATTCTGGCACATAATAAAGGGATCCTTCTGGTGAAGGACCAGAAGACAGACCTGGTTCAGCCCTTTGATTTACAATCTGCTCCTGGCTGGGTCAGGAACTCCAGGCACTCATTTACCCTTCGTGTCTGCACTGCAGACTGAGGATCAAGATGTTCAAAACCAGGGGCTGCCAAGCAGGGCTCTGGCGCACCAGCTGGGGTGCAGAATGGGAGCCCAGGAGAACAGGCCGAGGTGCAGAGACCCAGCGCAGCGGCCCGGAAGGTTTTACCACTGTGGTCGAGCACTGGTCCCAAAGACCCAGCAAGCAATTCGTCCTTTCCTGTTCCAGTTTAGGACACCACAAGCATCAGTACAGGATGTGCTGGTGCTAACCATTCCAGGGACTCCCCAATTCCTTCCTCAGGTTGGAAACAAACTGACTAACAGTCCGCCCAACTCCCCCAGTTGTTCTCCACCCAACAGAAACAGGGATATAGCAGCAGGGCACACTTACGCGTGACAAAGCCAACTCCAGGCACGTAATCAGCCAACAAGCGCAGGAGGAGAAGGATCCTGCCCCTAGGAAGGGAGAAGGTATGAGCAAGTCCAGTGGGACACCTCCTGCCCCCGCCCCCAGCTGTTGAATGGACAGACAGCAACAGCAGCTGTCACACTGGGGCTCAGTTAACTTGGCTACTGGCACCCAGACCTCTTTAGATCTACTCACCCAGTCCCCTGATGCTAGGTCTGTTAAAAGAGAAATTTTCTGGAAAAGCCCAGCAGGGGCCTCTTACTCTGAGTATCGGTCATAGAACGGCGACCTCAGCAGATAGTATAGCAGCAGGATGGTCCGTCGCCTCAGCTCTGCTCGCTCTCGCCTGTTCAGGTCTTTCAGATCACTCAGCAAGCTCAGACTGGAAGGAGAAGGGCAGAGAGCTAATACGTGGCAACAGCAGCTAGCAGAGAAAAGCAAGTAGGCTTCTAAAAGCCCTCTCTTCTCAGCTCCACGCAGAGCAGGCTGCACTGGCTGGGAACAGAGCACAATGCCCAAGTGCTGCAGAAGTGACCTAAACGTGTCAATCCCATCGCTAAAGACCAGCCCCGACTCCTGCACCTATTTCCCCCCGCGCCCTGGGCTGGGGAGCAGGGGGAAGCACGATACTACCACCAACCTCAAGTACCCACAAAGACCCTTCCTCAGACTGACCTAGAGATGTCCAGGACTGCTGAGAGGAGCCAGGGTTTCCACGATCTCTGGCCCCACACTCCTAAACTCAATACTAGGAGCACACAGTCAAGGAAGAGAAAGAACCAGAGATGCCTCACAAGGCATGCAGACGAGCCAGCCCCTAGGGACAAGCAAAGCTCTGCCACGCCCAGGAGAATACGGTGAGGTGCAGAGGGGTAAGGGGGCGGTATATGTGTGTGTGTGTGAAGGGGAAGGGTCTAGAGAACTTGCAGACAAAACGCCAGTGGATAAGTTGGAGGCATAAGAGAAGTGAGGAGTCCCAGTGCAGAGCAGCAGCAGGTCGGGGGAAGCCTGGCACGGCACTGCCCTGCACCAGGGCCGGGCGGCAGCACCCTCTGCTGGCAGCCGGGGCAGGATACGGTGGAGCAGCGGGCGGGTGATGTAGATGGATTCCGCAATGGTTTCCTGGAGACCTAGAGGGGTGGGAGGCTGGTTCACCTCCTCCGCTCTTCGGCTCTGCGACTCTTCCCTCTGCTGGGGGGACCCCCAGTGCCGGGACTGCAGGGATGGGGCTGAAAAAAAGGGACGTCAGGTCACTCACACAAATAAAACCGTCCCACCACACTTCCCCCACAGCCCCCACACCCCCTCCACCATGCTTTCTGCACTGGGAAGGTGTGAGACAGGAAAACTTGAAGAACGTCACACACAGCAACTGCGGCGGCTGACCAGCACACTCAGAGGTTGCCTCAAGGGGTGACAGAACAGGTACAGGTACTCATAGGGTCCGTGCTCCTCAAAGCACAGCCACGCTGATGGGTTATCTCCATCATGCTTGAAAAATACAATGTGCCTGAATCCCTGTTGCTTTGACATCCTCCCACCCACAGAGCCCAGTGACTGGCAGGATATGCCTCAGCAGGGGGTTCTGCTCTTTACTGCCCACACCCGGGTCGTTCATAAACAGCACAGAGTGCTAAACAGCTCAGGCCAAAACAGGCTCAGCTACTTACTGCTCTGGAGAGAGCGCACAACACGACTGGAACGTCTGCCAACATAGGTTTGATCCTTCCCTGAGGAGCTGTCTTCCATGTCTGCAGAAGAAAACAGGCATGGGCGGGGGGGGGTGTCAGGCTCCAAAGGAACACACCCCACCTGAATGCTGGCAGCACCCTTCTCCACATTGCCATCAAGACAACCAAACTCCAGGTTTGACTTGGTGCAAACCAGACCACCCTGAAGGGGCTAACCCTGTGCAGAGCTGTCGGAGGGTGAAAAGGTCTATCTGCCTGATACTGCCCAAGAGGACATGCAGCGTGACTCGCAGTTCAGGCAGTGGTTCCAGGCTTAGAGTGTCTCACCCACTCCTTCCAGACTGTAGGACAACCCTGGCACTACACTAACTGGTGCTCTGCAGCAGGTGGAAAGTTCAATGCAGCTCAGCTTTGTATGCTGAAGCCTTACAGGTCCCTGTGCCACCCAAGCCGCTGCTCTGATGAGTAAGTCCCAGCAAGACAAGACATGTATCCCAGCAAGGCACCAAGCCAATGATGACAGCGCTATGGGCTCACCTTGGGGGTGGAGAGGCTGCTGCTGCTCCCTGTTCAGCGGCACAATGGGAGGAGATGTCTGGATGCCAGCTTTGTACCACAGCAGGAGCAGGAGACGAAGGATGGCTCTGTGAGCAGACACATGGAAGGAAGCCTTCAGTACCAGGCTATGGAACCAGGTTCCTGCTGTGCTGAAAGGTGGCTTCCGCAGAAGAGGCAAACACCCAGGTCTGCCCAGGGCAGCTGGCAAGATGAGAGGGGGGAAGTGTCCCCTTCTGCGGGGCTGTATCCAGCACACCGGTGGGGCTCCAAATCCCCCCGGCCTCATGGACTGGCAGCTCAGTCCCACTTGGGCTTTTTCCTGCAGTGCTGCTAACTCCCCTCCAGATTCCCTTTCCGAGCGCACGCTGCCCCTTCCCCTCTGCCCAGGGCACTTACTTAGCCAGCTGGATGAGGACAATGATGGTCCACCGGCCCATCTCCCCCCACACCCTGGCTGTCCCCATCTCTGCAAAGACCTCCACGCATTCTAGCACACTCAGCCAGGTCAGCAGCTTCTGCTGGGGCAGCGACTGCAAAACACAGAGGGGAGGAGGGGGACAGGATGCAGGTTCTGCTTGGGAGTTTAATGGGGCAGAAGCGCAGCCCAATTTGGTGGGACCCTCAGAAATAAGCATCAGATGGCCTTGGAAGTCACAGCTCCAGGTGAAAAACACTGGTGCCTCCACCGCAGCCAGAGTCTACACACAACCCCACTTCTGCACCTCCCAGCAGGGCCAGACCGAGACATTGCAGTATCCCACAGAGCTGCTGCCCCAGAAACAGGGAGAACATCACAGCTGTATCTTGGGATTGCCTTCCACTCCAACTGGCCCAGCAGTACAGTCTCCTGGGTTGTGGCACTATGCCTGAACTCCATGGCAAAATTCTCTCCTCCTCATCCCGGAGCTGCGATACACAGCAACCCTCCGCTTTGGTTAGAGCTCATGAGGGAATACAGTCAGAATAGAGGGAAGGGGACCCAGAGGCCACAGCCACACCAGTGAATGCCTGCCGAATACGCCACCGGGCTAGACTGGAGGTGTGAAGCCCGTGACAGCAGGTGCTCTTCCAGCCTGGTTCCCAGCTCCCCACGTGGGAGCTTGCTGGTGCTATTGACCACAGGATTTGCCCACTGAAAAGCATCAGTACAGACAATGCAGCTGAAACTCACTCCAGTCTTTAACAACCAGGGACGCGAGTCTTTTGCAATCCTGTTTGTTCCACACCTGACACTCTAGCCAGAGAGGTGCCAACACCCAAACCCACACTGGGTTTGCAGCCACTGGCTGGCTTGCAATAGAAGAGGCCTGATTGGAAAAAAAACACCTCCTCCTCATTCCCCAAAAGGTTTAACAAGTGCTGGGAGCCAGGACGGGGCTCTTGCAAGAGCCACATACGCAAGGTGGTTATGCTTGCTTTGCTCAATAGCACATGTAAAGGAAGAGTCCAAAGGATGGAATTAGAGCTTTGGTGCTCTGCAGTCAGGGGGCTGGAAACAGCAATGACTATTTGGCAACACCTTTGCCTATCGCAAGTTCCGAGCACCTCAAAACATCAGAGGAGCTGCTGGTGCAAATCAGGGCCTGATTTCTGTGGCGCAGGGAATGCTGTAGCTGCTTCTCCAAGCAGGCACAGGACTGCTGCTTTTGCGTTCAGAGGGTGCCTCTGGCCTCTATGCACCTGACAGCAGAGAGGCCACAGCACAGACCCATCAGTTCCTACCAACACTCCCTGAAAATTTCTGCAAGGAAGACAGCATGAACCCTGAACTGCCCTCCCACACGCTCCTGCCTTACCACGGGCAGGCTGCGCTGCAGCTCCTTTCGGAGAATCCAGTCGTTTAACAGCACTAGGAGATTGGAGGCCGAGTACACTGGAAGAGAGATGGGAACGCCACGGTTAGGGGACGCAGAGAGAGCCGAGCGAACCTAACCGGGGTGGCTGCCTCTTTCCCCAGGAGGAGATGAGGGAGGAAAGGCAGCAACCCACGCCGAGTCCTCCCGCCAACCGCTGGAATAGGCAGCCAGGCGTGAGGTAAGGGGCTCGGGGAACGGCCCGCGCCCCCCCAAACGGCCCGCACCCCCCGCGGCCCACCTACCCAGCTCCGACAGCGCGTGGGAGTCCGAGAAGCGACCTGCGAAGGGATGAGAGCGGCTACTAGCCAGCGCCCGGCACGGGGAAGGCCCCGCTCCCCGCCGGACCCCAGCACCCCAACCCCCCCGCCCTGACA
>VZTU01020970.1:691-21230 GCA_013400835.1 Zapornia atra
TGTTTCCAAGGCAAGTGTGCAATCATTCTTTTAGTCACCACTGAAAAGTTTAATAGATATCAGCAAAGCTATCAATACACAAACAACGTTGTTTTCTTTATGTCATACATTTGTAAATATCACTGCAAAGATTGCACATGTCCAATGACATGTGTTATTGAACTAAAAGCTCAAGAAAATGAAATCACTAAGGGAGAGGTGGGTGAGAAATTTACACCTCTGCTTTAACAGTGTTACCAGTTACAGATGAGTAAGGAATGTCTTAAGAATATAGCAGGGATAACAAAAGAAGTAGTACGCTGTCACTAGAAAAAAACCACATATAGAAAATTGTATGAAGAAAGATCAAACAACAAAGGAGAGTGAAATTGAAAGATCAATGTGACCTGGGGCTGCCGAACTCCCTGTTTTCATACACAAAGCAAATCCAAGCATAAGCTCTGTTTGCTGTAAAGAACCCATGCCACTTTCCACATGAGGTTCTCTAATATATAGCAAGAAGTGACCTTTAAACTACCTTGACAGATAGCAGCTGACTAGAAAATTACAGTCATTAACAGGATATCTAGAGAGCAGACTATTGTAAAAAATGATACTAAAAGGCAGATGTTAACAATTTGCAACCCCAAAAGACAGCTACAATAAAACCCTACATTTCTGGTGTTCTGAAAATTGTTATTGAGATTTAGCATACACAAAAAAGAAACGGTGCATATATTTTTTTCTCATCTCTAGACCCAAGCTTTATATGGGCAAAGTGTAGAAAATATTCTTATTACTCAAACAAAAAATCTGTTGGAAAAACACAGTTACTTGCATTCACTGAAAATGAATGTTCAGTTTAGTCTTGTCCAGTCCAGGTATTTCTATTACGTGAAAACCCAATTAGGATTAGATATCTTCCTTTTAAAACCAATGGGGAAAAAAAAATCTGGAAACAATGCCTTTAGAATTTCTCTCTGCCTAGATGGCAGTTGACCCAAGACCCAAACTCAATTAATTTAAGCCTTTCTTTCTGAATTTCCATAGCAATATAAACATAATCCTCATTATTAGCGAACATAGTGGAGGCTAAACTTTGGAGGTTTTTGCAAATGTAGAATCTCAGGGGAGTTGCATCAGCATATATTTATATAAGTCTATTTATTGTCCAGAAAATAAATCATGTGGAATCGTTCAGTGTTTTGGGGGTTTTTAAATATTAATTGATGTCACCTGGAAATACAAAACTAAGCAATACTGAAACATGTAATGCCATAATCTTGCTGGTCATTGCAGCTCATGTCAAAATTATCAGCTGTGACAAGAGGTACGTTTCAAATGGAACAAAGTTTCACATGGCCAATGAATTCTAAGGCATGTCTGGTCAGCAAGAATCACAGCATGGGTTAATACCACGTAGCTTCCTTTGCATGCCACCATATCTGGATTGCTTCACACTGTTCTGGCACTTTCCGGACAAAAAGATAATAAAAATTTGAAGAGAATTCAAAGGAGCACCAAGAAAGAGGAAATGACAGTGAAACATGGGAAGAAAAACCTGATGGAAACTAATAATGGAAAATTCTAAGTATGCTATAAAAAAATTATTCACAAAACAACTGTAGAATGTGGAGTATGAAATAATATTTCTCAAAAAAAAAAGTAATGGGTGTTCTAAATTGTAAATTTAGATTAGATAAATGTATTTCAGTGAGGAAGAAAATCCACATGTACAGAGAATGAAATTTAATGAACTAAATAGTTTTTTCCTTTTCTTAGATATGACTCTATTCTGTAATTTTGTTTCACAAGTTACTGAAAATAATACTAAGTCATAACACCTTTTCAGATGTAGAACTCTGTAAACACTTTGTATTATGATTCTTGATATGAAAGACTCTATTCAAGTCATAAAATTTGTTTTGTTAAAAAGTTTATTTTCATATAAATCCAAGCCATATTTTATCATTCTTTCCCATTTAGGCATCCTACTGTCTGCAAATATCCTTGAGTAGTGGCCTCTCCTCCAGATGTTTCAGGAATGTAGTCATTCTCTTTTTTCTTTTTTTTTTTCTTTTTTTTTTTAATCACTAATTGCTCTATCTTTTAAGGTGGATGTTTAAAAGTTAAGTGCTTGGGAGAATGTGGCTGTGAGGCCATGTTAAATTAAGGCCAGCAAGGGCACAAGCGGGGACCATAACTCATGTATGTTTCTGATCACTGACCCTGAACTTGCCTTACAGTCTTTCACATAAATTATGACAGACTGAAAAGAATTACAATGAAATATTGTTCCAGGGAGTGGCAGGCTTCCCCTCCTCTCTTAACAGAGACTCTTGGAAGCAGAGTGTGTTGCCTTTGGATCTTCTCATTCTTCAAACAGAAAGTTTGAAGCCTCTTGATTTGGGTCTTGTACCCCATTTGTCTCCCTGTTCTTAAGAGTTTCCTGAAGCTTCCTCCCCTCTCTGTTATTGCATGAAGAAACTGCAGCTTACAGATTAGCCCGTTGCTTTCTCTCTGTCTTTTATGAAGGATGTGTTGACTAGATGTATGTCAAGGTTTCATTTACATGGCTGGTGGAGTGAGGTTTCTTTTACCATGGCATCTTAGAGGGGTTTCCTCCAAAAGATCAGGTGACAACTTCGGTGAGGTTGTCCCTGACTCTGCTACCACAGAAGTTTTGTTTATAGTGTTTACATACAGCTAAGCCATATGGTGTACTTCAAATAATGTCTGCAAACTACTGGTTCATTATATTATCAATTCTGATCGAGGTGAAAATAATGATAGAAAACCTAAATTCAGTAACTTCTTTTTAGAGACAAAAGAGAAAACTTAGTGAAGGGATATAAAGAATAGAAGGGAGTATCTGTTGGTTTCACACCAATTTACACTCTACTGCTGATCATTGCACAGACTGAGTATTGGTATGAACTTATTGGGCTGAAATAATTTGCTGTCAATTCCTGTTTTCAGTACCACCAGTCAGCTTTTTTAAATGAAACTGAAATTTTGCCAACTTTATTTTGGCAACTTCGCGCTTTTAAACCAAAAGCAGGCTTACAGTCTTACCTGAGCAAAAAGGGGAAAATCCTCTACCTCCTCATTATCCACTGAGACCTATTCAGAGGATATAAATGGCACAGCCTCCTCCTCACTTTATTGAAACGTGGGGGGAAAAATATCTTGATATATTTCTGAGAAAACAGAGTAAGAGCAGATTGAAGCAACCTGTTCTTTTTTGAGGAGTGAAGTATAGTTTGTTTCAAGTGAATTGGGGTTTTTTGTTAACATTTTTAATGTAATTCTATCATGCATCATAAACCGTTTTGAATAGCAATTCATTCTGAGCCCTACATATACTTTGACATAAAATTGAGAAGGATTATTTTCAATCTTTTCTTTGGGGTTTTTTAATTCTTTCTTTTTTCTTTCTATTTTCTCTTCCAAAATATTTTAAACTACAAACTCACTTAAACTGGCCCACTAATAGGATCTATTGTTTTTTTAAAAAAATGTTTTCCACCCTGCAAGCAAAGCTTTTATCAGTTTTTTGGTGCTTTTCATTCACTGTTGAATTGCTGCTGTATTTTCAGATAAAAGGTAGACTTAACAGAATATGACATTATATTCCTAATGAATAAACATAGTTCAAAAACATAGAATATGTGTAACGTAAGCATAAGAAATTCCTCAAAAATGACAAGGTCCTTTTCCTCAACCCATTCAAGGCATATGAATAACAGCCTTTAGGAAGTATGAGATCTGCTTGAAAGCAGTGATCGGTTCACATGCACGTCAGCAATTCTCAGCCTGCAGGTCTGTCAATTTACTTCTCATGTTTGAAAGTGTGAGTGATAATCTGTAACTAAACGAGAAGGCAGATAGTAGGTTCCAACTGATTTTGGTTACTTGTGCAATTTTGTTGGGTGGGATTTTTTTTGCTTTTCATCTTTTCTTGGGCCTGATCTAAACGTGATTGAAAGCCAAAGGGACCTGTGTTCCTAAATCAGTTACATGTGTCTGTGAACCCCACTGCAGTCTATAAACAGAGTCCTCTAACTTCACTACAAATTAAATATGACTTTAGTTCTGAAGATAAATTCAATTGTGACTTAATTCTACAGTCTTGTTTTGTCTGTAACTCGGATAGACACACTGATAGAGTGTCACTGGGAGGTGTGAGTGTACAATTTGTATAGATTTATGCCATTTCTATTCCCATAGCAACAGTGTAGCCCTCATTCATATTAATCAGCTCTTCATTTAGAAGCTTTATGGCAATTTGAATGATAACACATAAAACACAATTAATTTGTTATTGCCTTTATCCATTACTTGTGAATTTCTCTAAAGGGATGTTTAAGTTTCGATTTGACCTGTCATGGAAGTAAAGAAGCTTTCTGGGCACATAAATTAACACTAGTGTTATTTAGGAGGTTTTTTGTCTCATGAATTCTTTGGGAGGAATTTGTCAGAGGAAAAACTGGTATCAGAGCAGGTAAAAAAGAAGGAAAAGAAAAGAAGAAAAAAGGAGAGTTTCTCTTACACTCCTATGCAATTTTTCTAATAATCTGTTTTCAATTGCTACACCAACTTCACCAGACTTGGTAATCATCTGAATTAGATATAGGAACAGAATCTAAGAGCACATGCACAAAAAGAAACAAGGCTGAGTGGCATTGACATTCAATGATGTGGTGAAACTGTGCAGACAGCAAGTAATAGAGCATCTACCAAATCCTTCCATTTGATTCCTACATATAGAAAAGTCAAAGAGCAAATTTTCTACCGGAATGTGTTGAATCAATTAACATTTATGATGGAAACCAGGCAGGCAGGCCACTTGGTTGCCTTCCAGACATTTACAGTGGGCAAACTGCCCAGGCCAGCTAGCCATGCACTGAGTGCTTTGATCCTCAGTGGGAAGACTGCAGGTTTCCCATCCTGAATGCTTTGGCTTCCAGGTTGTCCCTGTGTTTTATTCCAGTCTGATAGTTGAGATTCTTATTGGTCACTTGGAATGTGCTGAATAATGGATAAAGTCTATTATATTCTAAAACCCTACAGGAGTATGTAAAGTTTTATATTATGAAATCCCTATGGAAGTATATGGAAGCAGGAAGATTTTTGTTACATGCAGTGTATATATAGGCGCTATGCTAAATATATAATTTTATATATCCAAATGATGTGTTTATGTTTATAGACATAAAAGAAATATCTATATTTAATAGATGGAAATTGCCAAAACTAGAAATTCCAATTACCATGTAGGTCATGTAATTGCCTGTTTCATGATACATACAAAACGAAATTGAATGCCTGTTGTTACCCTAACAGTGAGCAATAAGAATACAATTTACTGATCAGAATATGAATTTTAGACACATTTAGCAAACAATAGAAATAGAAATATGACAAGACTGGGAGTATAAATCTGTATTATAATGATCAAATTAAAAACTGAATCATATCATGTAATTAAAACATTGAAGTCCAACTTGATAAAGTTAAAAGGGAACAATTTAAGCATGCTAGAATGACACAGTTAAACTGTTTGTGCCTGGAAAATTATATTTCCAGGTTCTGAAAAATGGCATACAGGTCTATCAATGCACAGCTTCTCAACACAAATGCTGTGCAAAACGGCTACATGTGTTTTAATATCTGTTCTGCTTTCTGTACATACTCTATCAGAAAATTAAATCTAATTATATATTTACAAAGTGTACAGTATTTTTCAATACAGTGAGAATTTTCAGTGTTGTTATGCATACAATTGATCCGATTTAAAGAAAAATGCAGTTCCACACAAATTACCCAGACTTGAAGGAGTATTATTTTAAATGAATTGAAGTATAACTCGTTGCAAGGACTTAAAGCTGAATTACACATCCATACCACAGTGGGAATATGTGAAAGCACTAAAATTTACGACATGGCTCTGTTCTATGCAGTTATAAATTTATTGTAGACCTACATGTTTGAATAATTGCTGATCCACAAATATTTTCCATTTGGATTTTGGTCATAAATGGAGGGGTTTAAAAATCGAGGGTCTGTAAGAAAGACAGAGAAATATAAAGCCATAGCCTTAAACAATGTCTAGGAAATTTTGGAATGTCAGACCTGTTTAATTCCATGGGCTATGCTAAAATGTTAGATGATACACAAATTGCAAATTTAGGAGCATCTATTGCAAAATTCTTGTTTTAAACTCATAGTCAGGATTGGCAAATATAGGAAAATAAGCTTTAAAGTGAATAAATGGTATTCCTCATGCTAAGTGCAGCAACAGAATTAATATTTGTGGGTGAGCAAAGGCTTGCCTCTATTACCCAACTAGCACTGTTTATTCTTAATATTCAAAGGGAAGGGAGGCCCATGATGCCCTCAGGTGTGTGTGGGGGAAGCAAAAACTCCTACCAGAACCATGAAGCCATCCTTACCTATACCCCAAATTAAACAGTGGATTTGGGTCTTTTTTCTGCAGATTGGCAGTGATGAAATTTCACTGGATTTTTATTTTAGTGATCTCAAAGCAACTTTTTCCAGGTTACTAGCTGCTGTTCACTATCCAGGCAAGGCACTGTGCCACTTTTAATAAATCATCCGACCTCTCTGCACTCCAATTCATTGAAGCTAATAAAATATTTTATTCCTCACTGCATCCTTTGCCAAAGATCAGGGTCTTAATTCAGGTTTGTGGGCTGCCTGTGAAAGAAGTATGATATAGATAGCAATAAGAGTGCATTTGATTACTGTTAGAAATTAAATTTGCTGAACAATCTTATTTTAAAGGGACAGAAAGACTGTGTATTGAATTAAGTGAAACAAATCTGTTCTTAAACACATAAACTGATCACGATTGCCTATATTTTGGAGTACTTGATCAGGATGCTCAAGAGGACCAAAAAATACCACTCTCTTCTTTACCAAGTATTCCAGAAGTTTCCATGGAACACAGACATAAGTTATCTCACATCCCACTGTTTCATCCATGAAGCTGATGAGTTATTAATTCACTGCCATGGCACAGTAGAGTTGGGGCAGTCTTCTTTCAGTCCTCTTCTAGGGTTTTTTTTTCCTATATAGTGCTGTTTATCTTGTGATTTTAGAATTTGACCATGTTCAGCTTTTACAGAAATAACTCTTTAACTAAATGAGGTATGAAAAATACACTTAAAATAAATATTGTCTACTTGATTATAATTCCAGTTAAATGTAACTACCTCAGATGATCTGTCCTTACAATGTCCTATCCAAAAATGAAAGAATTTTAAAAATCCTCAACATGATAAAGTCTCTGAGGGCAATTCTGTTTAATTGAGTCTTAAACCTTTTCTAATCTGTATGTGTCCACTGAATAAGTAGTAGTGTAACTTGGAATGTCATACAGGGCTAGGACTCAGGAGATTTAAGGTCAATTTTTGATATCCAGAACCTTTCTAAGAATTTCAGAGTAGAAGAAAAGTTCCTCAGTCTCGAAGTTTTCTAGGTATTTGTGATATCCAAGAATTTCTCTGTTTTCTAGGAATTCTGTCTAACATTTTTATAGCCATTTTCCAGTGTCTTTTGGGAATTTCTCATTCCAAAACTTTTCTAAGAAATGCACCTTGCTTTCTTTGAATTCCAGGTACTTTTGAGTAATTTTTCAGTCCATAACCTTTCTAGGAATTCCCACTGCTTTGTAGAAATTCCAAATTCTAGAATATCAATAAAAATCTTTTTATGGTTTTGAGGACGTTCACAGTGCTTTCTGAAACTTCACTAATCTAGAAATTTTACAGGACATTCAATGAGCATTCTAGGAATTTAAGTGCACTTCTAAGGGATTTCCCATTGGATTTGAGGATTTTAAAAATGCTTGATAGGACTTTCTCTTTTTAGAATAATTCTAAGATTTCTCTAACGCTTTCTAAGATTATTTTTTTTTCATGTTCTCCAAGAATCCCTTGATCTGGGACCTTTCTATGAAAACTGCAATTGTTTCTTGGTGTTTGTTCATTGTGTTCCCTTCCAGGAACTGTGTTTAGAACTTTGACATCTAGAACATTGTGGGACTTCTCAGTGTAAAAATATAAGGAACTGAAAAATGGTCTGTATGGTTATATTTACAAAATAAAACTGTGTGGCTGGATAGAAAGAACCAAGCTTAAAAAAAAAAAAGCCAGCTGCAAGTTACAGTAGCTTACAGTAGAAATTTAGGTCATGGATCTTTCACCTGTGCTAGTTATAAAATGCATCTGCCAAATACATACTGCTTGGAGCCAAGTCTTGATATCAGACTGATTAAATTAACACCTCAGCACAACAGGGCCATATGATGCCAGACTTTGTAACAGTGCAAAATAATTTATAGTTGACTCAATTTTAATGATCAGGATCAAGATCACTGTTCTTGAATAAGTTTCATGCCTGCCATGGCAGAGAGATCTACAGCCATTTAATTCTCCTGCTGGCTGTAAATTAATTAAATAGGCTGTATATAAAGAAAATAACATTAGTTTATTTCCTGGTTATTTTTCATCTTGTTTGTAGCCTAGAATTACCATATCATGGTCCTGTCAGATGTATTTTAAGACATATTTAGGAAGAAGTGATTTTACCATCTTTCATCACCCTTTGTCTTGTGCCCATAGAGAGCTCCTGGATTTATAGACAGAGACTTTGCCAAGTAATAGTCTACCTGCTTAAGCCAAATACAATTTCTTTCAAAAATTAGCAGAAATATTTTCTTATTGCAAAGATTATTTTGCTTTTCTAGAGTGTGCTTTACCTGCAGAATCTGCAAGTGCTCTGTAAATGATGGCTTTGAGAATCCAAAGTACTGAACACCTTTGGGATATCACCCTACGCTTCCCACTTCAGTAAGTAGTTTCTTGTGAAGCTCTGCGAACACAGGAAACCATGAACATGACTGCACTCATGTAGGATCCAATGCCAGTTCCTCTCAAGGCTCTTGGAACAGAGATGCAGCACCTCTGAGGACTGAGTGTGCTCAATGTCGCATCTCCGGTGAAGAGGGTTAGAAACTCTCTTGTGCCTCTAGGCACAAATACCTAGGCATCAAGAAACTGCTAGTGAATCTGAAAAGGTCACGTAAAAAGCAGAGAACAACTGAAGGAGAAATGTCTTACATCTTAGTAAACAGGCATTTAGAAACACATAATGTTTATTTCCCAATTACTTCAGTAAAACTTTATGTAGGGCCTACAGAAGGGAGGTAATAAGCACTCCTGGTAGAGAACTCACTAAGTAGTTTGCTGTAAGGGACTTCAGCTGTGAAGTGAGCCTTGAATATGTTGACTTAGCTGTGTACATAGAGATTAGTAAGAGTTGAGAGGTGATTCTACCTATCTGTACAGTTTTTTGGATCAGTTCCTTCCCAGGCCAAATGCTGAGTGTTTGGCAGAAAATAGTACCTAACAGCACAAACCAGTACTATTTCGTGTGTAGCATATTGATCTGTCTCCATTTGAAGTGGTGAGATCAACAGTCAAGGTCTTTCAGTGTTAGCAGTTTTGACCCAGTCAGCTAGAAATAATCACCATCATATATTCCTCTAAAATATCGTTTTAGATATCAAATAAAATAACGATATTACTTGAAACTAAAAAGGCTTTAAAGTAGCAGTCCTTTAAAATACAATAGTTCAGACTCGTCTGAGATTTTATGGGTTCTGTAATAATGCAGCTGTTTTCCTCAGGGTGTTCTCACAAATTCATAAAAAAATCTATTTGTTATGAGCATTCTGAAACCCCAAGGAAAGCAGCTGTGTTTTTGACAAACTGGGCCACATTTTCAACACCTCTAGCAAAAGAGACATTTACAGAGGAATTCTATGCCTTATATATCCATGAGCAACACATTTTTTTAACAGTAACAACATATAGTGCTCTTAGCAGAAGTTTACACAGCACAGCAGCCAAACTGAACATTGAATTGAACCACAGTATGAAATTAAAAATCTGACCTCTAGCAGAAGACTTGCCCTAAACTTAAAATATGCCACCCAGAGTGATCCTAAAGACCACAAGGGAAATCACAGAATGATATAGACATTTTAGATGGGAACTTCTCAGAGTTTTCTAAAATGCTTTTCCTTTTTTCTTTGCTTTTAATGTCTTCCTGAAACCATAATAATGTAAAGAATGAGTGACATTAGTAAGGGATCTTGGTGAATCTGCTTAGTAGAGTATTAATGAAATATAAAGTCTGGACGAGATAGGAACTTTCTTGCTTCCTGTGTTAACCATTCCTGCAAAGGATTATTTTCTTATTTTATCTGTCAGTCCAAAAGTGATTATAGACCCAGACTGTATCCTTTTCACTGCTTCAGTTTTGCACAAGTTTCATAGATGTTTTAGTCGCTACACTTTCATACCGTATCATTTCTTCTGCATCTGTTCCCCTGTATACAGTCCCTTCTCAGTTTTTGAAACTTTTAATTTCTCTCCTTTAGTATGACATGCTTTACAGACCAGGGGGACCTAATTAGTGTTTATAAATATCTTAGACATGGGATGCAGGGGGAATTGGCCAGCCCCTTTTCAGTGTCTGTGGGGACAGGACAAGGGGCAATGGCTGGAAACTGGAGCATAGGAAGTTCCGCACCAACATGGGGAAGAACTTTTCCCCAGTGAGGATGACAGAGCAGTGGAATAGGCTGCCCAGGGAGGTGGTGGAGTCTCCTTCTCTGGAGATATTCAAGTCTCGTCTGGACGCCTATCTATGTAATATGAGCTGGGGAGCTGCTTTGGCAGAGGGGTTGGACCTGATGATCTCTTGAGGTCCCTTCCAACCCCTAAGATTCTGTGATTCTGTGATTCTTTAAGCAATAAACCCAGTATTTTTCAACAGTATATGTTTAATTATCTGGGGCCAAACTTAAAAGCCTCTATGGAAAGACACAGCATGGGGAACAAAGAACAGGAGTTAGACATGTGCACGCTTGCAGGGCAATGATCTTACTGTTGTCATGGCGATGTGGTGGGATGGCTCTTATCACTGGGGTGTTGGGATAGAAGGATACAGGCTCTTTAGGAAGGCTAGTCAGGAGAGATGAGGAGGGTATGTCACCCTCTATGTCAGTGACCAGCTGACTGATTCAGCTCTGTCTGGGGGTGGATGAGTAGCCAACCAAGAGGTTCTGGATCAGGATCAAAGGGAGCACAGGGGCAAGTGACATTGTGATCAGCAAGTGATCAGCTACAGGCCACCCAACCAGAAAGACCAAGTGGATGAGGCCCTCTCCAGACAGATAGAAGCAGCCTCATGTTCACCAGTCTTGTTCCTCATGGAGGATCTTAACCAACCTAGTATATGTTGGAGGGACAACACAGCAGAGCATAAGCAATCCAGGAGGTTTCAGGAATGCATTAATGATAACTTTCTTCTCCAAGTGTTAGAAGAGCCAACAAGGAGAGGTGACATGCTGGACCTTGTTCTGACCAACAAGGAGGGGCTGGTGGGGAATGTGAAGCTCAAGGGCAGCCTTGAATTCAGTGACCTTCAGGCAGTGAGAAGAGCGCAGAATAGCTCACTACTCTGGACTTCAGGAGAGCAGACTTTAGCCTCTTCAGGATCTGCTTGGTGCAGAGTACCATGGTGCAAAGTCTTGCTGGGAAGAACAGCCCAAGAAAGCTGGTTAGTATTTGAGGATCGCCTCTTCCAAGCTCAGGACTGATGTATCCCAACAAAGAGGAAGACAGGCAAAAATGCCAGGGTCCCTACAGAGATGCTTTCAGATGCTCCTGGGCAAACTCGAAACCAAAACAGAAGCCTGCAGAGAGAGGAATCAAGAGCAGGTAGCCTGGGAAGAATACAGAGAAATTGCCTGAGTAGCTAGGGTCCAGGTTAAGAAAGCTACAGTTCCACTCCATATTTTAATATTAGCATGGAAATTACTCAATAAACATTGTCATTTCCTCTTTAAATGTCAATACCTCTAGATGTCACTAGGTTTTCCAGTTGAGCTGTGGCTAATCCATTCCCTATCAATGTCATCCTTTTAATGCCTCATTCTTTGATCCTTGCTCATCAAGATATGCTTTCTCTTTGTCCGTTTCTTTGATCTTTATCTTTTTATCTCTTTTATTGTACTCAGCTTTCTGAATTACATCTGAGTTATATCTCCTTTTTGCTCTCCTTCATTTTGCACTTGCCACTCCATTGCAGGACTTCATCCATCAACTGGATGCTTCAACTACCTTTTTATTTTTTTTTTGTCTTTCAGGACAGCACTCATCTGGCTGGTCTTTTGATCCCAGTCTATAGGCTGTTAAATATCATTTCATAGTTCATTCTTCTTTTCTCAGAGATGTCTTAGTTTTCTATGCGACTTAATTGTATCCTTCCCTGATAACTAGCTCTTTTTCTTTGTTTTTTTTGCTCTCTTAAACTCAGTTGGTTTGGTCTCAGCACAAACCTAGGTTCTGTCCTGTTAGTCCTGATTGAAATGAAGTGAAACGTAGTCTGATTTTTGCTCATCAAATGATAAATACATCCACTTCCTTTACATTTATTAAAAATGCATGATCACTATCACTAAACTATTCCCTAAGCAGTAATTTGGTTGATCTTTAACCTATTTTCATTATAAGAACAGTATTTTAAAAAAATTTACTGCTCATAGAATTAAAATTTAGTTTCTCTTCCTGTTTATCAAGCTCCCTGATTCATGAATTTAGAATATATATATCTGAAAATTAAAAATTAAGAGTTTTTGTGACTTAATGAAAAAACATCAGTGAGGTTCTTACTAGCTGTGTAGAACTTCCAGATCTAAGCAGAGATCAGAAGTATATAACAGTTAACTGCATGTAAACCAACATTTTCAGAGGTATTTTGTCTATGTCAGGTGAATGACAAAGAGTATTGGTATTGCTCTATCTTCATTTTTCCATGTGGTATAGATTAGTAGATGTGGACCAGTTATGAGAAAGAGCATCCTCTGACATTTCATCAGGTTCTTTAGAAGAGCAGGAATATTAAAACTTTAGGGTCAGATGCTGTAAATCAGTGAGCTGTACGAATGACTTAAGGCAAAGCATGATATTAACCAGTGGAGAGATTCCCATTAACTTCAGTAGGATTTGGATCAAATGTGAAGTGTGTTAAAGACCACACAGTAGAAAATGTTTACAAATAAAATCAATGTAGTCTTGTTAAGTATTGTGAATATGCTTGCAGTTTACTTATGTTAGTCTTGCCAGTAGTTATTCTTCAAAATTAGTTTCTCTAATTCACTTCAGGTTGTATAATATGGGTTTACAACTTCCTAGCTGCAACTAATGATGTTTTTGTATTTTAATATTTGTCTAGGTAGAGATAGTAGGAAATAGTAAAATAGGAAGTGAAAAGTGAGCCTGGAAAAAAGAAACTGTTTACAGAAAGTTAAGATATGGGCAGGAGACATAAACTGGAGAGAAATAATAGAGATTTCCTGAAAGAACTCACTCTCACTTTCACTCTTATTTGTATGTTAAGATTATTCACACTAACAAAGATGTGTAGGGGAGTTAGTATGCCAGTGGGGGATAGGCATTTCCAAGGTATTGTGTGGCTGTTTTCAGCACCTTCCTCATTTGTCTGAAGAAATCTTGGGATCTCTTCTGAAAGGTATCCTAAAAGAATAAGGGGGGGGGATGAAGAAGTGAAGGAGGGAGCATTATTAATGATGAGTAGTCTTTACTGCCTGACACCCAACTGTGTTCCTAAGAAGGTCTTTTTTCCCTTTTTGTTAAATTGTGGTTGTCAAGTCAATCATGTAGTTCAGCAAGTTTGAGAAAGCCTGCGGTTCTCTTCCACCCAACTCCAGCTGTGTCAGTGTCAAATATGGCAGTCTATGCTTTAGGAAGCCTTGTAGACTCAGAATATTTCACTCCAAAGAGCCACCAGGAAAACTAATCTAAACTGCGTTGATTGTCACATTTACAGTGTCCAAGGAGCTTTTTGATAGATCATGTAAATAATTTAAAATATCCCTTCATTAAAAACTATTTTGGTTTTGATGGGAAACACTTAAGCAATGCCTTAGTGGGTAGTGAAAAGTGAGTGCAATCTTTATTTGCACGTCGGAGAGCTAGATGCCACTATGCAATTCATGTAATATCATGCTCTGATGCTTACAGGTATATAGATATAATATGTTTTATTGCATCATTCAGTAGATTTTACACTACTAAAAATTGATGCAAGATAACTGAATGACCTATAGTGGTTTTGTCTTATAAATGAAATATCAGGCAATTAAGCAGTGAAGATGAGAGGGGGAGGAAAAGAAATTAATGTTGACATTAAATATTGAGTCTATCCTATGAAATGACTTAAGCAGTGCAAGAAAAGACAGGAAGTGATCATGAAATCCAAGAATATTTCATATTGTGTCTGTATAGGAAGGAAGAATTCAGCTTCCTAACTTTTACTGACTCATTTTGTATCCTTAACGAGGATTTTATAACATGTTATAGTGTTGAGGATTTTACAGTTACTGACGTTACTGTTTGCAGTCGTGTTATGAGTCCAGGCATTGTAGATATCTCATATTTTACTCTGGAGAGTATGATCTTTTGAAGCAGATCTATCAAAGTGTAAAGCACGTTGATTTATGACCCCCACCACTTCATACTGACCAGGAAATTATTCAGGAAAAGCTTGCAAGATTGGGGATTCTGTTGGTGGAAATCAGGGGTTTGCAGGCTGTGTCTGCTTATAGATTTTGAGAAAGCAAAGAGTGATCTGACACACAGATGAGCCCCTGGTCAGCCTGTGACAGGGTTGTGCACTGACAATGCCTGCCCTGTGGGGAATGACAGCGATGTATGCTCGGGTTCTTTCCCCAGGTTCAGTTCAGCAGAAGCTTCTGCAGAGCTGTATGCCTTGGCCTGGAAACTAGGAAGCAGTCCTGGTTTCTGTCACACTAAGGGAGTTGCAGTGACCTGAAGCAGACTGCAAAGGACAACATAATTGCAAGTTTCCCAGCAGTTTTGGTTTGAAAGTCAGGTAATGGATCAGGTGTGACTGCCCAGGCATATACTGGCCCTGTGACTACACAGCAAACAGTTAAGCTCATAAGTTATGGCCTTCCAGAAATTTAGCATTCCAGATGGGAATTGGCACACAGATACATTAAATCAGAAATCTCCTGCCCTCACTGGGCTTCACTGACTGCACTGATGGGATTCAGTGGATTTTCTGCACAGTGCCTGTTGAGTCAGTGTATTCATCAGCATGGGCTTGCTGAGGTTGTCAGCTTGCCCAAGTGTTTCCTTCTTGTCTTGACTTCTGATGCTTTCGAAGGTGCTGTGCTAATATGGCAAGTTGACCCCCTGGTCTGTACATCCATATGTTTCCATATCATGGTCCTGGTGAGGTGTCACTGGGCACACCATGTGTCAGGAAAAAATATTCTTTTGTTTACACAGGCCAAAGCCTCTTAATGTTCCTGCTTAGAGATATGTAACCCATATGCAATCCTATGCACCTTCAGTGTCATCCTTTCTCTTGGAGTTACTGCCTTATTAACAGCAAGGTGCACTTAGTAAAAAACCTGAGGAGTCTACTGTGCAGGTCCCTGTGGTAAAACTTGGAACAATTGCCAAAAATTTTTTTAAAAACATTTTTGTTAATTTCCTTGTTTTGCAGCACATGTGTTCCAGCAGTGTGAGTCAGCATATAGACAGGATGTCTCCTAAAACTTTCCTTTATTAGTAAGAAATGGTAGTTGTGTCTGATTTTACAAATACTTTTTAGAAAAGATACTCAAAGATAGCTGATGCCTTGTCTTTCTGAGCTCCTTAATTCCTGTCCTAGTGAAAGTACTGTTTCACAATACAACTGAGAAGTGCAGTCCTTTTGTGCTGTAACAGTCTTTGTAGTACAATGGTTGGGGTTTTTTAGGAACGTATGTAGAAAATGTGCATCATTGTGTGCATGCCTATTTTTATTACAGATGACTGAAGAATAGCTAATTTGATTTCAGTAGTATTTTCCCAAAACTGTAAAATTATCTTGAAAGGACAGTAATTTTTTGTGTTCCTCTTTGAAACCCATAATACTGATGTTTCAAGGACAGAGTAAATAATTCAAAACAAACTCCAGCACTCAGACTTAGGATTATTCTTATGCTTTTCACAATAATTAAACGTGCAAACTTATCATGTTTTGTTTATGCAATAAATTTTTAATATACATTAAATACAATCTGTTTCATCTCAGTAAATATATACCATTTTAAAACATTAATTCCCACTTTGTTTGTACCAATACCTTTCATTATTTAATAATCCAGGCTTTGTCTGCAAAAGAATTGAAGTCAGACAGCAAGCAATTTCCAGCTCAGATTTACAGCACTGCACAGTGTGGGGCACCACTTTCCTTTTCAGACTTCAGAGGGTAAAAAGTTTTCTTGCTTTACATATTGATCAGTTAAATGGAGTTTGATCAAATAAATTCTGTAACATTCACCAGGAGAAACTGACAATATTAAGCTAAAAACCTGTAGTCAACAAAATCATGCTGTACCACCTATGAATTAAATAATGAGATTTTTCCATTTAAACCTTCATTTTAATTAAAGAATTTTTTCCTCCTTCAAATAAATCAGTTACCCTGTCTAGCAATATTATTAAGACTAGTTTATAAATATTCATGTATACAGAATCATAGAGTGTATTGCAACATCAGAAAACCATTTCATTTGCATTCTGCAATTTTGGCAGAGCTCTAGCACTAAAGATGTAACTCTGTGACTCTTTTTGTTCCAACTGTATCTTGTAAATGTTTGGCCAGTTCTAGAGATGTGCCCATCCTTACAAAAGTATATCAAAAGGTACTAGGAAAAATGCATCATTAAGAGATTGAATCATACCTGATTCTGGTTTAGAACTAGAGAGAATGGGCTCAGTTTTCCATCATCTTTCTTAGGACATCTGTTACTGTAGCATCTGAAGATGGCATCTGGCAGTTACTGAGGCCACCTGTACAAAATGGGCTGGTGACTTTCAGATGGCTCATGACAAGCAGTGACTGTATGTGAAATCATCATACTTTTGATGTGGCTGGACTTGGTGATCTTAAAGGTCTGTTCCAACCCAAGTGATTCTATGATAAGACACAAGATTAGATTCTGCCTAAGTGTGATGATCAAACTACATTTACTGCCTTACAAGTAGTTTCTCTGCAAATGTGGATAAGCTTTAAAATACCACTGGGCTGCATGTGGGTAATTTAGTAGCATCCATATCAACAGCTTTGGTATAGTTCACTAGTACTGAATATGTTGCTTTTCTTCAAGTGACTGGAGCGAACAACTCAAAACGGGCTTTAGATGCTTTAAACTGTGACATGTACTGTTCAATATTACATCCATCTGATATAGATTTTTAAGAATCACATGGGACATACCATTTGCAATTCCAGATTAACAGTAAACATGGGGTTATTTTTCCTTTTCCAGGAAATAATTCTTAAATCATTTAGGTAATATGTATTTGATCCCTTTGGCTATATATTAAAATGCCTATTGGCTATATAATTTTCTCCTTTTCTTAAGATGTCTTCTATGTTCACTTAAAAAGATCTCCAGTAGAACAGATTTTACAGAGAACTTTAAAAAAAATGGGAAAGGCTTTCCCAAGGGTGCTGTGAACAAAAGTAGGGTGTGCAAAATGGACAAGTTAGAAAGTAAACTAGAATGCTTTCTGCAGATGGAAAAGCTTCTGTTGAGCTCCAGGAAATCTAAGTCTTTCATAACACTTTTTTTGTAATTCACTATGTGACCAGTTACTGCATCATAATCTTTACCAATCTGATACCTAAGACAGAATTTCTAGGAAGTATCATGAATCCTTCATTCATTTAAAGGTCAGAAAAGGATTATAAAGACCATGGGTTTCAGAGCAGTTACTGATTGTAAAAATTTGTAGTGCTACCAATATTTATCACAGTGTAGAACAAAGAGAGAAAAATCAAATTACTATTTATGATAAGACATTAACTTTCCTAAGTCTAAACGTGTGAATACCTAATAATTTTAAAATTAAAAATCTGAAGATGCCATTTTTCAGGTTAGTGCCTTAAATAACAGAAAAAATAAGGCTTAAGGAAAAGTCAGGACATTCTACAAACAGACCTTCAGGATTTTTTAAATAATATATTCAGAAAAAAACCTGTTTAAAGTAGGCAAACTTTCTTGCAATGATATGTCAACTTCAGGTGACTTCTGGAAATACTGAAGCCAGTTTCCTCTCTTAGAAAAAGCTCAGGTATGATTTTCATATTTGTACTCTTGTACCCTGCATTCAAGTCTGAGGCTGCGATTATTTTTGGGTGGTGAGACATATCAAAACAGCAGTATATAGCTCAGCAAAGAGTGTGGAAGAGTAAGCAGGTTTTGAGCAGCTTCACATACAATATCAAAATACTGATGCTTTATAGAACTATATATCTATAATTAAACCGGATTCTTTAAGAGGAAAAATAAATATGAAGTTCAGCACTCTTAAACTGGCTTTAGAGCTTCAAGTATGGATCAGATAGAAACAGACATTGTGCTGGGAAAAAGGAAATGTATCCTGGAGGTGGAAAAAGATGCTGGACAAAAATTTGTAGCAGGAAGTAGAGTAAGGTAACATCAGTCGTCCCTGTAAGACTTGTGAGCTTTGCTCTGCAGCTATCGCACCCTTGTACCCAGAGGAGAGCTACAGACTCCCATGCTCCAATCCTAGCATGCCAGCTGCTTTCATCTAACAACTGGAGATACTCTCCTCTCCTCTGAGACTTCCTTGAGCTTTTTATGTATCGTACAGAACAACAAATAAATGCATTCAGAGAAATATTTTTCTATGTTCTGCTACCTCAGCAGTTTCTGCTACTGTTGACATTATATCTTCTAATAGTTTGACCTTTAAGCATAAGTATCTGCCAGCATGAACTAATAAAAGAAAAAATAGTCATTGTATAACCTGGTATATTTATTTTCAGAAGTGCATGCATTCACAAACATGGGTATGTGTGTGCACAGACACTGATAAAAGAATTACACATAACCCTGAAGGAGACTAATACCTGTTTTAGAATCTATTAGAGTAACTAAGACCAAAAGGAGATGTGCATTTCATAAAGAAGAATTTTTCTGCAATTTTTCTGACAAGGAGCTTTTTTCTTGCTGGAAAGTCCCCGTTGAATGGTTACATTCATTATGCCACTACCAAAGCATCTCGATCTAGATATGAATTTCTTGCTTCTCTTTGGTTTTTGCTTTACTCCTGCCCAGCTCGCTCTCAGTTCACTGATCTCTTCAACTGCCTAAAGATTTTCACTGTATGCAGGAGTTTACAAATGGAGATGTAGCAAAGCAATTCAGTTCAGCAACTGTCCTCTGCCTTCTCAAAATACTCTCCCTCCTCCTCATTGCTATATCAGGAGTAAAATATTTTGACAAGAGCTTGTTTAAGAGTGATATCTCTAAAGTATCAACAGGAAAACAAACAGGACTTAAAGAATTGGTTGCATGGAATACTAATGTATCTGTTCCATAAATAATTTCTCTTATTCCTTAGAGAAAGTACCCAGCTAAAATCTCAAGAGCGTCACAAGGACAGAATCACTCTTTGAACTCTTCTATAGGTAAATATACTAATAAGGGGATTGAGGTTTTAGTGTTTCCAGGGTTTATTTTATGGTACAAAAGATAAAATACTATGCAAATAGAACATAGGTGATTTGTGCTCCATGTTGTGAGGAAGTAATCCATTGGTCCTGATAAGAAAGCCTGTGGTTTCAGTAGTCACAGCCAGGAGGTATAAAACACAACTCTCACAAAGAAATACATGTAAATGTAAAGGATTTGCATGTCTCACACCCCAATTTCCTACCTCTGAATTTAATTTCTGATTTATAAACATCACAATTAATATAGAATGAATCTGTTGAATATTCATGTCTCATTAAGGTAAATTGATTTGTAATTTCTGAAGTGACTTGAGTTCAACCTAGGCCTAAGACAAACAATATCAGTCCTGTGTTTGCTGTTGAATTTGCGTGCAGATATATATAAAAAATTCCTCAAGCAAATATTGTTTGTGTTTGTGATTACTAGATGTGAATAAAAAGTTGAAAAAAAAAAAATCAAAGTAAACCCCACCACCTTACTCCATACATCCATACATATTTGTAAATGTGTTTATGCTATAAATCAATACATTTCAAACCTGGGTTATTTATAAACATATCATACTCTGACAATGTTTTCATTGCAATAATAATTGGACTTAACACTGGACTTCAGTGCTCTTCCTTGGCAGTATTCATAGTTATCCCAAAAATAAATCCTAAGCAAGCTTAAATTTGCATTAGCTGTAATAGAATTATGTCCATTTACATCAGGTTGAAAGCTGAAGCAGAGGTTTCAGCTGAATAGGAGGCTGCTATAGTGACTGAGACGGATTCTGTTGGTTGAAAATAATCTTGTTGTGATCCAAAACGAAATCTTGGTCACTATCCAAAGTCCATTTGCCTTGGGGCTCACTGGACATTGAGTGTAGCTAAC
>VZTU01020971.1:0-60605 GCA_013400835.1 Zapornia atra
CAGCTCCGCGGGGGCAGTCTGGACGCCCTGCTGCCCGCCGGGGCCAGCGCCTGGAGCGGCGGCGGCACTGGGCTACGGCCGGGGCGGGATTACTGAAGTCGAAGGAAGTTGCAGGGGGTTTTTTCCTCCCCTTCTTGCGCAGCTCCGAAGCCGGCACACCCGTTTCTGCGCGCCCTCCCAGCCCGGGTCTCAGCCCGCCTTCCGGGGGTGTTTCAGCGGGGACCGACCCCAATCTGCCGCGCTCGCCGTGCCCGTAGCCGTGGTGGGCTGGCGGCGGGGCGCGGCTCCGGGGCCTCTTGCCCTGCCGANCCCTGCCGAACCGGTGACCCGTCCGATGAGGAGGTCACTCCATTAGGCAGCTTGCCGGAGTGTTTCTATATCCCTGTTAATGACTCCGGGGTATCTGGGTGCTTCCAAAAGTCCTAAGTCACCGTAGTGCTGGGTTAGGGAGACAAGGGGGGGTCTTCAGAAAAACAGCTGCTTCGTTACAAAAAATAAAGTAATATTTTCCTTGCTGTGTGCCGCTGCAGCCCCCTTTCTGGAAAGCCCAAGGGTTCTCCCTGCTTGAGCTTGCTCACACTCCCTGCGAAGGTTTCGGCCCCGGGGGTCTCCTTGAAGGCAAAGGCCACTGTCCTGGGAGCTTCCTGCCTGTTCGGTGACACGTGGCAGGAACCAAGGTGTTTGGGTTTCACAGCTTCAAAAAACATTTTGCAATTTGTTTTCAAATGCTTGCATCCATGCAGGACATGTTTATGTTAGCCTTGGCCCTGCATTTAATTTATATATGTAGCATTGCATTCTAGCCATTCAGGGCCTCTCTTTAGGGCTTTACACTTAAAAAGCGACCTGCATATTCGTCTTCTGGCTGTTCAGTAGCTTCAGAATTCCGATTAACCATGTGCAATGTCTTGGCAAATGACCTGTGGGCATGAATGCCAGCAGAAATGTCTGAACAGCCACAGTACAAATGCATAAGTGCTCCGGAAACTGGGGGAAGAGAAAACTCTGGATCTTCTCCCTCTGCTCCGCTCAGGCAGAAGCTGAAGTTGGATTTCTCTCAGGGTAGTGAGAGATGAGGAGGCAGAGCAATGGCACAATTGTACAATCGCACACGTTCCTGGGCTGCGAAGAACAGTTTAAACACCTGTTGAAGCCCAGGCTATCACTCTTGAAAGGTTGGGTTTGGGTTTTTCATTGTTGTATTTTAGAACTGATCATTTCAGTTGAGTGCAATGGTATTGAATCGTACTTGGAAATAGGGAACAGCTCCGCCGAGGAATCTTGAGAATTGGCTAATCTCTCCTGAACCCTTGATTTCTCAGGTTGTGTTTAGGAGGTGCCTGCACTCTGGCATTTCTTCAGTTTTGAGAGAGATGTGCTTGGAAGTTTTTGCTTGATAAATGCTTTCATTTAAATGTTTCTTCAGGGCTGACAGGCGTAATCACCTACGGCGTGAGCTTGGTAATTACGGATAGCAACAGGGCATCATTGTTAGAAGTTGGTGCTAAATGAAACTTTGATTAATTGTAAATCCGTAAGATTGTTCCAGTGTTTCGAGCTGAATTTTCATCTTTATCAGTTTAAGTGCCCACATAGGGGATCAGCTAAGGAAATTGAGTTGAGACTAATAGTTAACAATTTACCATACATCATGGATTTTCGGTCAAGTGATAAAAGGCTGGCAGGAAATGAGAAATTGATACCTCAAATAAGTGTAAACGTGTTAAGTGTGGCTTTTTTGATAAATTATAAATTGGTTTAGGCAAAGCACAATCCCTACTGACATTTTTTGGTTAGTTTGAAGCTGATAACACCAACACTTGAAATAAGTTTATACGTCTGCAGGCAGATCCGTGGCTGAGGTAAATTGTCATAGTGCTGTTGACATTAATTGGGTTCCAGGAATTGATGCCGATGGAGAGTATGGCTCAGTATCTGTAATAAACAGCATTTTATATTGGTGGAGCATGAGTCTGAGAAGGAGCTGGAATTAACTTTGAAGGTGTAAGTAGACTGTTGTTCAGGACATAGGATTTTAAGAAAATAAAATTTTTTTGAAGCTTAGTTTGTGGGTAGGTGTGAGGTGAGACAGGCAAGTTACCTTACTTGTTGCTAGGCAGGAGAGGTTAGAAGTTTTAAGCCTAAGTTATGTATGCATTCTGCAAAAGCTTTTGCATATGTTTAGCTTTGTGCATAATTTCCCTGATACCAGCAACACTGCTCACATGTTTGAATATGCAGCCTTGGACCCTGAAAAGCATGTAAGAAAACCTTTGTGCCGTGCTTTAGAGGTCTCTTGTCTATAAAACAATAAAAGATTTTGTTTAAGCTTAACTAAAAAGGTGCTTCTGAGGTTTAGTGATCAGAGGACCTGGCCCAGCGGCACCGTCCCCGTTGCAGGGCGAGACGTGAAACAAGCCAACCACAACAACCTCGCAGTACTGCTGCTCCAGTATACTGTGTTTCCTAAATCAAAGGTTAGGATTAGAGGTAACTGTATTCTTTTCTGTTGCAGATCCATGTTTATATATTCCTCGTTTTGCACACATGCTTGAGTTTGGGGATAAGAACCACGAGGTGTCCATGACGGCTCTCAGGCTGTTGCAGAGGATGAAGCGGGACTGGATGCACACTGGGCGCCGGCCCTCAGGGCTCTGTGGAGCAGGTATGTTGGATGCTGGGTGTATCGCTTGCACCGCAGTGGGTTGGACAGGAGAGTTTGGGACTTGGGAACAGATGAGGAGTTCCTCATTTCCTCACAGTGCCATACTCTCTGGGCCTTGTGCTGCCAGGCACCTGCAGATTATACAGGTCTTCACTGAAACAGTTTCTGAAACTCAAACTTCATTTTTGCCCTTGTTGCTACATTACTTGCTCAGATCCTTTGTTTCTGAGGTTTTGGATTTGTTAACCTCCTTTCTGGTGCTCCTCTCGCCCCCACTCTCTGCAAGCTCTAGCTGCTAAAAGGTTTTTTTGTCGGCTAAAATGACACCATTAGTGCAAGCACTTTGATTTGTGTCTTTTCCACAGAGTCTTATGCAAGAAATGCCCTCTTTGACCTGTTCTGTGAAATTATTTCCCTCTCCTTCTTCATATTTTTCCAAGATCCGTCGCTGTCATGATGCATACAAAAAACCTGCCGGTTTGGAAGGGCTAGGTTAAAAGTTAGTCAGTACCAGCCGGTGAGGTCAGGTTAATGAAGACTGTAGATAAGTCACAGAGTTCATGTATGGGCTTTATTTTATTTTAAAGATCTTTTATGTGTGTGCTGGAATGAGAAATGGTGCTCGAACCTTAGGGAACCCAAGGAAATGCAATCATGAAACTTCTAGCCTCTTAATAGAGGTTTCTTACTGCGTTTTGCTACAAATTTGAGTGTAGACACTGTGGGAGACCAGCCTGCTCTTACTCCCTACACGGGCTATATCAACACAAGCAGGTAGCTTGATTCAGCAGCCATGGGTCAATAGATGGAAGCAGGTGGTGCTGAGTCCCCTACATCCATCCCCACAACATGGCCTTCACGTGCTGTGCTGTGAACTGATGTTCCTTTGGCCTGTGCCACGTGTTTACTAAGGTAACAGGTGGCTTGGAGCTGTGTAAAGGACCCGTTGTTGGCTCAGCCCTTTTGTTCCCATTAAGAACTGGAGCACTTTTAACACATACCTAAAGCATAGCTCCAGTTTAGTTTCCCCTGAAAGGAATCGCTTTGGCATGTGTAAAGCTGTTCTGTGTGCTGAGCCGCTGCAGGAGGAGGGGGGGTGATGCTGCAAGACAAAACTAGTGCTCTGAATCAGCCCGTGAATGTAAATGCAGCCAGTGCTAGTTATCTCGCTGTGCAGAGGGTCTTGCACGAGAGCACTTGGGCACTCGGGACAGCGATGGTGGTGACAGCAACGAGGATAACAGCTTGCAGCAGATTAAGTGTTTCTTTTCTGGCTTCTGGAAGAGTTACCTTGGAGATCTTCTTATTCAGAGCTAGTAAATTTCGCTAAAGAGATGTTAACTTTGAAAATATGTGAACAATGAGGTGTGCTTGTGCTGTATTTAAGGAGCTGACCGTGTTTTCCCAAGTGTTAAAGCACAGCATTTTTCAGAGTGCAATTTGCAATCAGCTTAAGCTTACTGGGTGGGAAGTCAAGTTTGTAAAGTCAAGTCAATCACTTCTATTCAGGGGCGCTTTAGCTGGAGGCAGGGATAAAGAGAGGGTATAGTTACCTGGCTGTTTTCTGCCTTTCTTCAGGAAATTTTCCTCTTTTTGACATTGTCTTTCCCTGCTTATTCTCCAGCTCTGCTAGTGGCAGCAAGAATGCATGATTTCAGACGTACTGTGAAAGAGGTCATCAGGGTGGTCAAGGTTTGTGAGTCTACATTAAGGAAAAGGTCAGTGCAGTTTTATTGCTTTTATCTTTCGTTTACAGTACTGAAAAGTGGTGTAGTATAAAATTAATGTATATCAGAAAAAGAACTACATTCTTTTCAGCAGTGCCAAGAATAAAAAGTATAAAATAAGTACGACATGTTTTATCTGGTTACTTTTAAGTACCTGCCTCTTACATAAGGCCTCAGAAGCTTAGTGAAGATGGTAAGGAGTGCTGTGCCCGTTTAACAGGCGAAGAGTTTAAGGCAAAAAAATGTTGGGTTGGAAATGTTAACATATAAATTGTATTGTCATGTCCTGAGAAGAAATAATTGATTGATTCTCAAGGCTGAGATTGTACTGTGGGGTTTATTATTTTTTTATTAATCCTGCATCTTGTTCTTTAGCTGGTATCGAACAGAACTCTTCAGAATACTTGGCTGAAATGATTTTTCAACAGTTTTGCACTGCTAATAAATAGAAGACAACTCAATGAGTCTAATGATAAGTTCACTGAAGCGGTCAGAAATGGAGATACCAGCAGCATGTGAGCCTGAAAACTGGAATTTCCCAAGAAACCTTGGCATATTTTTCTTTAAAATGTCTAGTAGCATTTTCCATATTCTGGTGAAGTAAGCAGTTGCCCAGTTTCCCACATTTTAGGTTTGAAAAGTCGAAACATTTTCTTTGCCCATAGGCTCAGTAAAAAAATGACCTTGATTCCTCTTGACTCCAATTGGGAATTTTTGTACCACCAATAAATTCTGAAGTTTGTTCTACCAAGGTTTGCCTTTAGAAAGCTCCTCTGGTGTCTCTCTTTCTCCCCGCCTCGCTGAAACCAGCTTAAGTACACCCAGCCGAGTCTAATACTTGTTAATAATACTCACTTCTTAATCATGAAAAATGTTTTTGCCTCAGATCTTCATTTGAGGAACAGGAATGATACTATTTCCTTACCAAGCAGGGGTGGTACAGGGGCAAATGTAAAGTATTTCAAGTGCTTTAAGGTACTACCACTGTAGTACCATGATGGAGCAGCACAAATGATGGTTTTTTTCCTCTGGTCAACAGGTCATGTGTTTTAATGTGAGTTTTGTATGATTAATGATTTATGCACCCACAATCTACTTCAAGATACCTTCATTAAATAGTTAAGGATTCGTTCTTCCTAAGAAAATAAGCATAATAAATTAGAGTTGGAAGGAAAATTAATTTGAGCGATTGTTTCAAGCGGAGAAATCTTACTTCAAAATTCATGCTTTGAAATGTTTACTCAAGTCACACACATCAACTAAAATGACAGCGTTATTTACTTTGACAGGGTAAACGTGACAGCTGAATTATTTTCAGGCAGCTATAATTACAACTGTATTTATCACGAATCTATAAATTTGATTGATGTTTTTCAAATAAGAGCACATTATATAGTATTTAACGAAGGCAAATAAAAAATACCTTTGAATAACTCTTTCTGTACGCCATTTTTCTCCTTTTCTGCACTCCAATTTTTCCTCTTCTTTCAGGAATTCCTTTCAAAATGCCATCGGGTAGAAGTTGTCTAAATTAATAAGCACTTGTTTCACGTTCTTAAAAATGTCTTTGCTTCTCAGTTTGATGTACAGTTTTATTTCCTTTTAATTATTGCTATAGTTACTCAGGTTTGTAAAGAGCTACTGCTGCTTTGTGAGTTGTGAAGGTGTCGAGCATAGTTGGGTGAACGCTCAGTAGTGGTCGGTGTTGGATGCTACACTCACTGCTGATGACTTTGCCCTGACAGCTCTTGAAGTGAAACCAGAGTCCAGACAATGCTGAAGCTTCCAGCCTGCAGGTTCTGCTTATGTTTTGATTTAGTTCCAGCTTGGGGAAGCACAGAGCAGTGGAAGCTGAATTTGGTTTCGGTGATGGTGGATTTCCATGGCAAACATCTGCAAGAGAAGGGGCAGCACTGGCACAAGGTGCCTCCTTCCCGCAACAGTCTGTGTTGGAGGGGGCTCTGTTGATCAGTGGCATGGTTGAGGATGCAGGAGCGATGCTTTTTATGAAAGCCCTGCTTGTTTTCCTGTTTCATACAATCATTTTGGTTGGAAAAAACCTTTGAGTCCAACCGCAAATCTAGCACTGCCAAGTCTACGACTAAACCATGTCACTAAGCACCACATCCACACAGCTTTTAAATACCTCCAAGGATAGTGAATCAATCTGTTCCCTGGGCAACCTGTTCCCGTGCTTGACAACCCTTTTGGTGAAGAGATACCCAGTGTGAACCTTGCCTGGCACAGCTTCAGGAAGACCCTCAGAAAGAGGTGGCAGCCCTTCCCGAAGAGGGGCACTACTTCTAATCGTGTGCAGTGCAGCTGATGCAACTGTGTAAAAGGGGATTTGATCACCCTATTGTCCATCAGCTGGAGAGATCAAGCCTTATGGGCCCCAAATCTATCACCTTTTCCACCACTGCTTACAGGAGGAGTAGCTCTTAGGAGGAGGTTCATCAAAATGTGATGCATATTCAGGTCATGAAAATGAATGACCTGGTCATAAAGGGAATCACATAGAGAAAGGCAACAGAGCATGGCCCAAGGACCCAGTAATTCATCTGCGAATCAAGAATTCTGAATTTAACCATCTGTTTGGTTAAAAACTGTGTGTGTTTAGTTTTAATATGCATGGGGGTTTGGTAAGATCTTGGTAAGAAGACTTAGTATTTACTTCACAGGGCCTTCTAGCTTTATGTTTTGAAGCATACAATTAAAATGTAAAGCTTGTTGCTGTTGTTGAATGTGAATGTATTAAATATTAATAAATGCACTGATAATTCTATCTCATTTCCAGTCTAATTGAAATGATATTAACTTATATATCACTTTATATATTCAACGTACTGTACAAATATTAACTAATTAGTCAAATTGTTATTTTCTGTGTAATCATCTGTGGAGATAGAAGAAATTAACTTTTAATAAAGCCAACCCTTTTATTCAGTTTAACCCCCACCTTTGTGCCTGTGCTGGATGCACCTTTCTTGGCTGCTGCCTTTTAACCTTTATGCACTTGGTCCCTTCATCTCTTTATTCACCTGTCGCTTGCTTTCTCTACAAACTAAATTCTGTCATGTCCACGCTGAGAATAAGTTTTGTGGTATTCGTCCATTATGCATTATCTAAATGTGTGTGGCCCTTATGCCTGTTTGAAGATCTTAGGCACTTCTTCAGTAGAAATTAAATTCAAAAAATAAAAATAAAAATCAGCTTATCTTTGTTAACACTTGCATTTTACTTCTCCAGCTTCCTCTGTCTTTAAATTGAGCTGCTTTTTGCATAAAAGTATTTCTTCTCTGTTCCATAAAGTACTACCTATTAAAAAAACCCTATTTGTGATGAACTCCAGGAGAAGTAAAGTTTTATTTAGAAGGAATTGGAATGAAAGGCCAGAATGGGTTTAAAGGGCTCATTTATGAGCTCATAGCTCATTTATTAGCTCATAGCATTTTGGGGGAAGTAAGCTTTGTCATGAAGGAACTCCATTTACCAGGCTGGGTGGAGATGCTGCAGGGACTTTCATAACGGAGCCTTTGCTCGTATCCAGGGGACCAGCTACAGCTCTTTCAATGAGGGTGTTGGTAATTTTCTGGAAAAAATGGAAGGTTCATGCTTAGAGAGAAATGAATTGCCTGCAGCTTTCTGTATTTCATTTCTGAAGTATATAGCTCACATGAACTTCATGTCCATGTTCCCAGTTCTGTCTGAAGTGGAGCAGGCTTCTGGGAGCTTAGGCAAGGTGAGGGGAGCAGGTCAATACCTGAGTCCAGAGTCAGGATGGGAAGAGAAGGTAACAGCAGGGTTGTGGCCATAAGGTTAGGTTTTCCAACACACCGAAGTCCAACCAAGACCAGGATGGAAGGGAAGGCATGGAAAAGTCTGTGTTTGGCTGCAGTCCGTGTAAATGGCTCTGCTAAAATCCTCTGGAAGGTATCTGATAAGTCAGAGATGTTCACCTAAGGTGTCTGGGCATGGGGAAGGATGGAGGATGCTCAGTACGTCAGGGCTGTGGTAGCACCCTTGGTTGAAGTGCAGAACGGAGAGAAGCTTTCAGCAAACCAAGCAAGTTACTTTGTGTAGAGGAGCTGGTGGTGGTGTCTGCCGTGATCTCGGGTTGGCTGGCTGCTGTGATAACCTAAGAAAGGGAATCCAGAAATATTTTCTGTCTCCAGTTAAATGATTTGAAGTGGCTTATAGGTGATTTCTAGAAATCTTTCCTAGCATAGAGAGTAAAATACAGCTTGATCCACGTGGGTTGGAATTGCACACCTTGCTAAGTTGGAGTGCGTGGTTTAATGAAAAAAGGTTTTGTTTTTGAGGAATCCAATTTCTCGGGCAATGTTCCTTTTTATAAATCCGGCTTCTATACAGCTAGTAAGCTAATACATTAATTAGTTTCCTAATATACTTTAGTACATAACATCTATTTTTAAAATGTCATTTCCAAATGATTTGGTGTCTGGTACTTTTGATACGGTAATTAACTTATGAGCAGTAACTCAGGCTTGGATCTTGTAAACAGTTTTCTCTGTGTTTGAGTTTCCTCATCTGAGCAGCTGGTAAGAAATGAACCAGCGTGCTGTTTTTCTTTTCCAGGAGATCATACAGGGTTTTTGACAGACCGCAGCAGAGGAACCATGCTAATGAAATGAAATTTTAAGGAATGCCAAAGCATTTTGTTTCATTAGCATGGTGTGAACACTTGAATTGGGAGGAAAAAAAACTAAGTATGAAAAATTCCAGGTGGTTTGGACTGGCAGAGTTCTGGGATAGCCTGGGAGGCCTGTTGGTGGGATTATTGGTGGGCTAACTGTGTTCACAAGGGTGCACCTGAGTTAACTGAATGTGATGTGTTTGCAGAAAAATCAGGGCTTTCAAATTTTTGTTAACCAATTTGAGATAATTTTAAATCTCTGTTTTGCTGTAAGCAAGTAAAAGCAACTACCTCCAAAGAGTGCTTTTGTTTAGGACCATAAATCTTTCAAGGTACCATTCTTTAATACTTAGAAGGGTGGTGGAGAGTTGCCAGCAAACGAGCACCATAAATTATCAGTCGCCAATTAATTTGCAGCAAATTACTCTTTGTGTGTGTGTCTGTGTGTCTGTGTGTGCGCACGTGTGCTCTTAGGCCGTTGCGAAAAGAAGAAATGTGGTCAGGTAGTGCACCCTGGAAGTTGTTTAAGTGAAAGTATTTTTCTTTACAGTTACATTGGGCTGGGGACACAGCCTAATTTAGCACAGCTCAGCTGATAAGTTGTAAGCTGTAAAACCCCAGGAACTGCATTGCCTCTGATTTTGTCCTTTTGGTAACGAGAGGCTGGTGCGTGTAGGTTTTAAAAATACCATTTTTACATTGCTGCCAATACATATGAAGTTGTATATAAGTACAGTGATTACATCTAAGGAGATTACTCTTCTGTTTATTTGCATACTGATGAATACCAGAAAGCTTTTTTTGTTATGTCATGTAGGAAGCATTTAATAACTGTTTCTGATACATGTTCTGTATTGAGTCTCACTTTTAGGGTATGTGTTTACATACTTCCATGTAGAAAGATTGTACAGCTTGGGAAAAATGGGGAGAGAAGGATGATGCAATAAACTAATAAATTTGTAGTATAAAAAATAGTGATGGATTGCCCATTCAGTGTGAATTCTGAACTTCTGTGAGAGAGTGCACAGGTTTAGAGAGGTAGGCAGTGCTGATGAATGTTAAATTCAGACAGTGGGGATATAAGGCAATATTTTGGTACTTCACTAAGATACAAAAGTAAATCTCTTTCTTTGTCAGAGTTTCCAAGTGTTGGAGTTGTCAAATCAGCTGCTCTATTACTGGAATATTTGTAATTGATATGACAATTAAGATTATGGAGATATCATCAAAGTTATTACTTAGGGTTTTAATTATATTGTTAATTTGGGAAAAATCATGGGAATTTAATTACCACCAGCAGCTTATCTTGCAGTAAAGTTTTTTCATGTATTTCTGCCAACAATGTGCCAATATTCAGCTTAGGCTTGGGGTTTTTTTTCAATCCATTTATAAAATATTCTAAATGTTTTTAAAAGTCCTCTCACAACAGGTAACTTTAAGGCTGATTGCACAGGCTAAATTCACATTCACTCTTTAAAAAAAAAATCTACTCTGAAGGTAAAATTTGTTTGCTTTTCTGTATAGTGGTCCAGCACAAGAGAGCTCTGCTCATGCTGCTTGCTTTCTAGGGCTAGGCGCTGATTGTGCATATGTAGGAGGACCGTTGGGTGACGAAGGGCTTGCTAGACATCTCTGTGCCTCTCCGAGCTTAGCTTTGCCAGCAGTCGCAGCTACTTTTCCTGTCTCCTTTGAGTGAGGAGTGGAGGCCGCTGGGGCTTTTCCTAAATGGTCTCTGCTCAGACGTCCCTGTTGGACTCCTGAAGCATGTGTGAGTTGGATGCGGGAAGGCCTTGTTCTTCCTCATGCTTTGTCACACCCCACTGCTGCAGAATTTCAAGGAAACATTAAAACCCAGTGGCTAGCTGCACATGGAAGTGTTGGGTTTTTTCCCATGGCTGTAGGCAGTATTGGTAAGTCTCCACTGGACAGTGTCCCTGAAACAAAACAAAATAGAAAAAAACCCCAACAACATTGCCTGTAACTTCAAAATGACTGACCCACTTTCCCTTATTAGGAGCTAAATTAAGTGTGAACAGAATCGGTTTACTGTTTCGTGCACAGAAGAGCTTTATCAGAAGATGAGGTGTGGCTTTGCCTGTAAAAGGGTGAAACAAAAGCTTTGGAAATTTTTCTTTGGAAAAAAAAAAAAGGGTTGGGGTTAAGGGCAGATGACACCGAGCTCTGGAAAAACTTTTCTCCCAAAGGGATTTACTTGAAAGTTTGCTGTGAGAAACTGTAAGAGGAGGATTCATACTGGAAATTGAATCTTAGCCTGAGCCATAGTGGTTGCCTCTGCTTTGACTATAAATAGAAAATACTTGTCTGCCAAATTTCAATTTTTAGAGTCTTTTTGTGTTTATGCCAAGGAAATAATATCTTAATTTTTATATCTGTTTATTTTCCTCCTTCTGCGCATAACTTAAAATGGCAACTCTTATTAGATTTTTTTTAGATTAGCAAAAGTGCAAAATGAACTTGGATATCACTTTTATGGGGGACTTAATAATAGCCCATAGCTATTTTATTTTTTATTTTTGTGAGCACACTCCCTCACCCCTGAAATTATTTTGCTTATAATTAAGGTTGCGTCAGTTTTTCTTAGCTGCCAAACTAATGTTACCTTGTTTCATGCGGTGTAGACTGCTGCGTGCATCAGTTTGTTGCCTTGGTGGCATGTGTCCAAACACTGGATAAAATTAAAGAAATGTTTAAAAATATGTAGACAGGATATCAGCCAATGTGAAATGTTGAGGCAGGCAAGTGTTTGGCAAACGCAGGTATTTATACCAAGTTAAAGGAGAAAATGTTGAGTGAACAGCTTGCTGTCCCACAGAGATGATGCTCAAGCTGTGATCCTGACCATCAGGGATGGTTCTTCATTCCAGGAGGATGGCTAGAGCCTTCTGGTTAAGACCAGCGAGAAGGGAAGAAATAACGTGCCGCCCTAAATTAAGGTTTGCCAGCGGGCTGGCTGTCAGGCTGGTAGGCCTCCCAGGAGGTCAGCCCTGGCCTTGTTTGGTTAGATCAGGACTGGGGAAGAGGAGGGCATGGGCAAAGGCCTGGGTTCTGGTGGCGGAGTGCTGCGGTGTGTGAGTTTGAGCTCCTTGGTAGCACCACCAGCAAAGAGGATGTAGCTCTGCCTTGGCCTAGCTACGGCACACTGGAGCTCTTGAGGGACACTCAGTGCTGCCGTTGTAGCTCAGGGCTGAAGCTGGTACTTGAGCCGAAGTTTGTACCAGCCGCCTGCACGCCGGCTCACTTGTGGGCTGAGGTCTGATGTGTGCAGGTATGTGACATGAGTCACACGACAGGGTGGACAGGGAAAGGGACAGATGGAGCCTCAGGTGTTCACAGGGAGACATGCACAGGGTTAAGTGCTGAAACCCAAGCTTGGTCATCTCATCCCCAGCCTTGCTTCACGAGAGCAACTGGTTTTGCTGCTGGTGTTTTCTGTGTTGCTCTACGTGCCTGGAGGTGGTGCCATTTTGGCTGGGCTCTGAGTCTGGCTCCTCATCTCAAACTCAGAGTAAGTGTGGGGTAAATAAACCGTGTTTCTTTGCCAAAGAGCATGTCGGCTTTTTACAGTGAGAAGAAAATAACGTTTTAACGAGGTGAGGCTGGTTGGGAGGAAAAGTCTTGCTGAAGTAGGACGACCTGTGAGCGTGTGATTCATACACTCAGAGATGGATGACTGGGGCTTAATGATGGTGGCTGGGAAGATCCTAAAGCGATGAGTGGATTTGGCATTAAATGAATCCTGAATTAAAGTAAAAATAGCAGTGCCCTGGCCAGGTTTTTCCTCTAGCCCGATAGATGAGGCTCCCTCTTGGAAGGTGGGTAATGCACGCTGGAAGCCCGTTCACGCTGAGAAACATTTCTAGTCTGCTAATTAAAAGCTGGGTGCTGCTGCTGCCAACAACATCCTCCTCTCCTTTCCAGTATGATCTGAAAGTAAGGAGGAGGGAGCTGATTCCTGGTACTCCGAGGGAAAGTTTTGGGCTGTCAGTCACTCACAAATACATGGCTAATTTGGGCCTTCGTGAAGATGCCTGAACCCCAAAAGCGAGACCAGGTTTCAGAGGCTTTCTTCTCCTTGGCAGCACTGGTTCTGGCTGGCACAGCCATGTGTGGGCTCAGCGTGCTGCTTCTTATTGTTCTTACGTGGAGCTGCCCAGCTCTCCCTGTGCATTTCACAGCATGAAGATGCTGTGTGTGGCCTGTGGACTGTGCTCTGGGAGCAGGGTGTCTCCAGGCAAAACATCCTGAACTTAGGGCACACCTGTGTCCCTTGGTGTGTCCTGTCTTGTCTTGCTCCTCAGTTTATTAAAAAAGAAATATGAATATTGGGGGAGAGTGTGGCCCTGTGCTCTAAATTTCTGTCCTAGAGAAAAATTCCTGCTTCAAAAGGAGTTTTGTTGCAATATGAGGCAAAAGAGAAAACCACAACTGCATTTTGGGGAGGAAAGATGCTGAAAGGTCCTGCGCTGGGAGTACTGAATCACTGTTTTAGTTTCCTAACTTTGCAGATGGAAGCTGTTGTCAGCTTTGCTTCCTCTCAAAGATGGGAATATTCCAGTGAAGCAGCTGCAGATCCATCGCTGCTGTTTTCCCATGGAAAATGTTGATATTATTAAAAGGGCACTTTCTGTCAGAAAAGCATTCTGCCAGACATTTCCTGACCTGGCTTTGTACTTAACCTTTTGTCTCGCTTTCTCCATCTGTAAAATGGATGTGCTCATTCTCAACCACCTGTATAAAATGCTGAAATTTGTGGATGAAGTTATGACAGCACGGTCTCATTTAAGATTCAGTTCCTTTGAAAGATTCAGCTGCTTTCATGACAGCTCCCCATGGAGCTAGTCCTATCTCTCACACAGGTAGGAACTTTTAAAATGTGAAAATTAAACAAATACAAAGTATATTATTGTAAAATTACACGCGTTCATCTATTCCATCTGTGCAATGTGCAGGTGACCCCTTTATTTCACAACCCCTCCTGCGTGGCCAGGGAAGATTACTTCTTGTGGCTCTCCAGTCTGCTGAAGAGATGTTACTTTAACATTTGCTTTGCATAAATTAATCATGCTCACCTATCAGGAATATTTTTGAAGCACACTCCTAACTACAGTGGGAGGTATTTCAGTTTGGGAACCTGTTTTGGTGGTGGTGTTGGTAACAAAAGCCACAGGACGGGAGGAACGAGCTGAGTTTCTCAGCTTAGTGGAGTGTCAGTCTGTGCTTAATTGACCTTAGTGGCTGCAGCATTTCTGTTCAGTCTTTGTTCATCCGAAAAAATATGTGTTACATACTCTAATAAATCAAAAGCTAATTTGTGATATGAAAAGATACTTTCTTTTGCAGCAGATGAAACGATTAGTGCCACTTCAGTTTTAATGCATTCTGTATTTGAGCCAGAGTTTCTAAGGCTGACATGTTTATTCTGTAACCTAGCAGTTTGACGGATTCTGTTACTTTTAAAGAAGTTCTTAAAGATATCATGGTAATGTGCTGTGTGCTTTGGTAGGTTGACAGAGTTTGAAGATACACCGACAAGTCAGCTAACCATAGATGAGTTTATGAAGATTGACTTGGAAGAAGAATGTGATCCTCCTTCGTTTACAGCTGGTCAAAAAAAACTGAAGATGCAGCAGGTGAATTCTGAACTGGATGTGCTCTGTGTTCCTCTCCTCTGTCCTCCCTATGTATATTCCTTTTACCTCAGTTAATACTAAATCCTAATCAGTAAATGCTAAATCCTGGCCAGCCTTTGCTAAGGGTTAGTTATATTTATTTTGAGGTTCTTAGGAGAAGGATGAGCATTAGGGCGTATGATACTCATTAGTTAAAGGATTTTTGTTTGTTTGTTTTACAGGTAAAGGGATACTTTCCCTGTTAAAAATAAATTTTTTCTCCTATGTAATTTTTGCTCACTCTTCCAGAAAGACATGATCTTTCAGATGAGTAGCTTCAAGTACAGCTTTAAACATCCTCTGATGAGGGACTGAAGTATGTCTGCCGCCCTAGCCAGCCGCTGTGGGAGGTGCAGAGTCACTGCTCCTGCAGTGCAGACCAGGACGCCTGGGTGACCAAGTAGAAGCACCAGCTGAGTTTCTGTATTTTTCCCTCTCCCAGTGCTTGGTGCTCAGCCCACGGTTTCTGTGTTGTAGCTGAGGGCTCAGCGCACTCTGCTCGGATGAGCTCTGAGCACTCTGCTCAGAGCTGCAAGCTGATGCAGTTATTCTGAGTGCTGCCCTCTCCTTTCGGCTTGCTTTCCCGACACATGTGTGTCTCCCTTCTTGTGCTTTATTGAAGCATCAAATCTTTTGTCTTTACAAAACTGGAGGCTCTCATGTGACAAGTTAAGCTGAGCTTGTGGCATGGAGGTCTTGAGCAGCTGTCCTAACATCTGCACTTTTCTTTTACATGCTATGAGGCCGGTTAGCGAGGATCAGGGTTGCAAAGATGTAAGCTTTGTAATGAGATCAGAAACCATGCACAGGTTTTAAGGTGATGCCCATGGTCTGGAGGAGTGCCATTACATGTAATTTTTTTTAAAAACACACATGAGAACAATAGCCCAATTACTTTAATGAGACTGATGGGTTTTCGTGTGGTACAGCACCTGCTTCCATAGAGGTTAGTTCTCATGTGGCTTAATTTCTTTACAAAGAGTGAACTAAAGCTGAAACCAGAGGATATTTTACTGCTGTCACAGCCAATTCTTACTGTATTTGTTTTTCAGGGTTTTTGGTTTTACTGCTGTAAATGTTATCATTTAGAGGTCTGTAGGCATGGTTATGATGTTCTCAAGAGCCTGCAAGCTGCTGTAGGCTGCTGTAGACTGCTGTACATCAGTCTGCCATCACCTGGGTGCTATGCCTGGCCTGGGCACTGCAATTGCAGCGCTGTCCTTGCGCTTGCTCACATCTACGGGCAGGGTCATAGAGTTTGATGGCTGAAGACTGGGGTCTTTCATCTGCAGCTTGCCAGAGTGAAGGTTCCTTTTGAAAAATACAGATGGGTGAGATAACATTTAAAACTGATCAGTATTTTGAAACTTGTCTGTCTTACCTGCTTGATGCTACAAGTAATTTGAGTTGAGATTTGAGACCTGCTTATTGCTTTTTAAATGCCTTATGATTCCATGTTCACCAACAGTATGAAGATGGGTTCTTTTAGTAATTTCATGTTTATTTTGTTTTATTTTCATTTCAGCTTGAGAAGGCGTTATCAAAAAAGCTGGAAGATTTTGAAGGTATAAATTGTGTTTAGTGTAACATATCACTCATTTGTTCAAAATTACATCAATGATCACTCAGTTATGTTCTTATTTCATCACCACAGGTGAAATATCGAGCTATCAAGATGAAATAGAGATTGAATTAGAAAACAGTAGACCAAAAGCAAAAGGCGTATTTGCAAATTTGACTAAAGATGGTAAGTCTGTAAAGTCTTGTGACCGCTTAAATAATAATGGGTTCAGATCCTGCAGGCAGGCAAAAATGTATGAACTTTATTCTGATAAATGTGATTGTGTTAATGGTTGGACTCGATGATCTTAAAGGTCTTTCCCAACCTCTGCATGATTCTGTGATTTTATATATATGTTTCCATAGTACAAGATCTCTATTGCATTGGGATTCTCTCTGCCCGTTAGCTGCTTCAAGCATCAGTCTTCCAAACAACCACACAGTTCATTACGACAGTTCATTAATGACTTCAGTTATTTTACTTTCCTGGTACAGTATGAGCTTGGCACTGGCACCTGAGAATGTTCCTTTTCTTCACTGACAGTGCAGTGGACTGTCCCTTTCTGTCACCAAATCCCCCTAGCTGACTAACGTGTGCGGAAGGGCGTTGTGCAGGTTGAGCTGGCTATTTTTTATTTAAAATTATAGCAGTGAGTAGCTGGCTTCTCTCACAAAGCCCTTTTACCTGCCATAATTTGGCAACACAATATTTCTATTTTAAATGATGACGCAGAGAGATACATTTTAATAGCTAAGGTAATGAATTTGACGAGCACCTGGAAACTCCATGTTTCTCCATACATTCTACTAAAATATTGTGTGTTTCTTCTGCAGCTTTTCTCTACAGATTTTTATTCTTCTAGTGAGCGCCTCTGTTTGTTTAATTTCAGTAGCAGATGGTATGCAATGATGTATTGTGGGGTTTTTTCCCCTTACAGATCCTATAGAAGATAATACCTCTAGCATACTTGGAGAGGAGGAAGCAGAAGATGAGGAACTGGAAGCAGCTGCTAATCACTTGAACAAGGACTTTTATAATGAACTTCATGAGAAGGATGAAGAGAAAAAAAATGAAGATGGGAAATGCAGAAATGGGAATGAAGCTCTTGTAAGACCACCCGCGCTGGAATCCTTGCTCGGCCCACTCCCCACTGCGGCTAGTCTTGGCATAACGGAATCCATAAAAGAGTGCATATCCACTAAGGACCGAGAGCCTGGTGAGTAGGAGAGCAGTTCAGCTCAGAGTGGAAACTAGACACATGCAGACTGGGTTTATTGTCTAATTTCCATGTATCTTGATGGTCACTGTGGTAGCTGTTCCATGAATCACTGCAACATCGAGGTGCAGGAGCTGTGATGCTGGATGGGACCAGCGGTCTTGGTTGTTGTTGTTGGTTGTTGGTATCTGTTCCTTGGGAAGCTGCAGGAAAATCTGGAGTGCCTAATTATTTTGCAATCAGATAATAGCTGACAGATATATTTCAAGCCCTGCAGCCTCAGTTAGGAGATGGGAGGAAGCAGGTTCCTGTAAATATGACTGGGAATTAAAACCCAAGTATGAGAATTTTAGATCAAGGCTGACTTCCTCAGGAGACGTTTTACTGGAGTCAAACGTGATGTAGTTTGTCTCTCTGAATGTGAATTTTTGCAAATGGCAAATATTTAATCCGTTTGTAAGAGGAAATAATTGGTTGTATGCTTTTTTCTTTGAGACGAACTTTGGGGGTGTGTTTTGGTGGGTTTGCTCCATTTTTCTTAACTCTCAGATCTACCTGTAGCATACAGCTCTGTATAGCACAGTGGGAGCAGGACTGATTAACTAGGGCAGCCAATTTTGCCAAAGCCATTAAGTCAGGCAGTACTGCCAACAGCCAGTCATCCAGGCAGGCTTGTTTGCTTTTTCTTATGTGTACTTCAGCTTTACAGAGATGGCATTTTTTAAAATTCTTTTTGCATCTCAATGACTCCGAGAGTGGAACATATCTAAAGGGCATTTTATTCTTTTCTTTATCACAGTTAATTTTTCCATCGTAAGACAGACACACCTGTCCGAATCTGTTTTGTCAGCTTACGTGGGGGTCGATGCAGCAAAATCTGTTACCCAAACTGTTCTGATGCTAATTTCTGTTCAACAGCACCTATGTATAATAAGGTTCTCCCTGCCTCGGGAGGTGATCCGGATGCATTCAGGTTCTCACCACATCAGTGTTCGCATTCCAGAACCATAAAGGGATGTTGCACATTTATATTTTGCACAAACAAAATTATATAGACGTGGTGGAGTGGCTTGGGGTTTAATTGTGATTAAGAAAATGGATGGCTTGTGGCTCGTCTTTCTCCTGGAAATCAGCAGTTGATGTTGAAGAGAGGTCAGCGATGGCTAGAAGCTGTTGTTGTCTGGCTAGCCAATGACCTGTAAAAATGAGTTCCTGGTGAGGGATGTTTCTCAGCTGGCGTTGCTATTGACCATTTTTAATGGCCAGGCTGAGGACCGAGTTTAACGATAAAGGTATGCTGGAATAGCCAGGTGCGTTCCTCTGACTGGCTGCTCGTGCTGGGGCCTGTCTGCACTTGCTGTTTGCCTTCTTCCAAAAGTGGGGGACGTGCCAGATGAACGGCATTTCAAAACCAAACAGGTTTTAGTGTGTTCATTCTTTTTAACACATCTGAGAAACCATTGTGGGTGTTTGAACAAGTACTTACCGTCTTTAATATGTTGTGAAGCTCGTGTGCTGAATTAATGTCTTTGGGTTTATTTTGATTGTAGATCCTGCCCCCAATTTTTTTTTTCCTTCCCCAGTGACTGCTAATTTATTTTTATCATTTACATGTTCCATGTTAAGTCAGATTAACTCTGATTATGTCAGTACTGCAGGGTAGTTGTGCTGGGATGCGTTTTCCAGTCTCTAAGCCCTTGCCACGTGATGCCTACATGGTGTGGGTGTATCATGGGGGATGTGTGCATCATCCCCTGAGGACCTGGTTTCCTTCAGGAAGCCGTCTAGGTTTGGGAGCGGTAATGGTCCCTCGATACGTTTTGGATGATTTGGAACCAGATCTAGCAGACAGGCTGGGAAGTACACCTGGCTTGCAGCTTCATGTTATTGCACAGAATAAAGAAAACTTCTTGGTAAGATGCCTCCTGTTGGTCACCTGTGCATCTTCGCTCTGAACCGTGATGAAAACTAGTGTAGGTGTTCTTCTACCTCAGGCAATAATGTCTTGAGTTCCACCTCATAGCTCTGGGAAATCTGGGAAAGGTTTGTACCTGGAGGTATCTTCTGGCAGATGAACTGGTAGAGTTGTAAACATTAGACAGTTTCCAGGTTTCTGGGCCCTTCTTCAAGTCTGAAAAAGAAGTGTCAGTTTTCAAAACAAAATATAGGGTGAGAGCAGTTGCTCAGCGTTTGATTGGAGATGGCACAATTATAGATCATCTTGAAATCATAGTAGTTGGTACCTGTGGAGGGAAGTGGGAAAGGCTAAAACATTTCAGGAACTTATCCTGTGTATATGAGTTTAGTTTAGTGTGGTTTATATCATGACTCACAGCTGGCCATAGGTTTGCTATGGTATTTTGTGTTTCAACACCTAAATCCATTGGGAAGGGGAGAGAGGAGTCATAACATTGCACCCTTAAGGTGACTTTTTGGTCCTTCTCCACAGCTGCATAAGTCATAAACCTTTCCCATCCCTCAGTGCTCTCCAACCCTGAGTCATCTTCTGCTGTGGGGACTGTCAGGGTCAGGTTGGGATTGGATACCTTAGTTGGGATGACTTTTGGTCTCCATGTGTTGTTGGGTGGGTGCATTATGTGCAGTTCATGCAGCTGTTAGAAACCGTGTGCCTGGTGCTACATGCTGAGGATTCCCATCAAACCCTCATGGTGATACACTGCCTGGCTGGGAAGATGGCTGTTAACTTGGAGCTCAGCAAGCAGGTGCTGTAAGTGCAACCTTTGTCCTCCCTAAATGCAGGGTATCTCCTCTCTGTAATGATCTCTCTTCCTGAAAAAAACCCTCTGCTGTAGGTACCTTCTACAAAGTCTTTTCACTTGGCCTGTACACGTGGTAATTCAGTTATAATGCTTTGGGAAATCTTCCACCTTTGTGCTACAGTGACTGCAGCAACAGAAGAAGGTTTCTCACAAACTGCTTATGCAGATGAGACTTAGGTGCAGAGCCCAAGTATTAAGGAAATTTTAGCGTATTTTTGCTCCACTTAAAATTGGTATTTGAGCAGTGTGAGCTTGTCTATATGAATGTTTTATGGAAAGCATAGTATTTTAGCAAATTTGCATTACAAAGAGAGCATGTAAGGTAGCAGGTTAATGAGTCTGAGGCAGCAAAGTGCTTAGAATAAACAGTACATTTGACTGTTTTTTCCTTCAAAGTGTATTAATTTGCAGAGACATTTAAGCTGAAATCTGTTTGAGACTTTGCAAACAGCTTCTTATTCTTCGTTATGAAAGTGCTTTATTGTGAGATCTCAGTTTCAGAGCTGGACATCAGGTAAGGCAACCTGTCTGTTCTCCTGGCCATGTGGCATCCCAACGACCTCCCCAAGCTCTCTGTGCTCTTTCTGATCCTGCAGTTCCCAGACATGGCACCATTTCCTTTAGGAGACTGTCACGGTCAAATACCATGGACTCCAACCTCAAGAAATAGTATTTGGTGCAAAATTTCCCATTGCAATTTGCTTTTATGTTCCTTTTGTACCACTTCAAATAATTTGTTGGTCTCGGTGTTTCTGTCTGCTTGCTGGCAGTCACCCTGTCCTTCCCCTTCCATGCTGCTGGTACATCACTAGTTCATCTCTTCTTGCCACAGAAATCAAAACTCATAAACTTAATTTTGGCTGCGTGTAAAAGTGAGGAAGGTCTGATAGTAACAGAGATGAGGGTAAAATACAGGGTTTAAGTTACTGACTGACTTTACATACCTTCTCCTTCATAAACTAGGTAGTGTTTGAGACCTGGCTTTGTTTGTGTTATAAATCAAAATTCACATGTGGTCATTTAGGGTAGAAGTTCCAAATAATGTATGTGAAGTGGGTGGTAACACGCTCCTGCATGCCCTCATGAAAGCAAGCAGCTTTCACCATGAGAAATCACCCTGCATGTACCAGCTTGTGCTTGGTCAGGCACCCAGCTCACGGCATTCGCTGCTAATTTCACAAAGAATACATGAGAAAGAGCTTGCGCTTGTTCATAATTAATAGTTTGTTCATTTATTGCTCCTTGTATTTGTGCCTCCATTACTGCTGCAGGCATAATCTGACACGGGCTGAGGTCAAAAGACATTGCCATTGATTTCTTTGGGTGTTAAAAGACCCCATGCAGACGGTGTTCATCGATCGAACAGTTATCGTCCCTGTGTACCAGTGCTTTGCAGCTTCTTACTCAAGGAGGACATGAAAAGTGGCTGAAGATGAAGTTACACAAGACAGGGATGGGCTCATCTTCCAGGGTCTTACACTTCTCCAGATTTCATCCTGCTCACCCTACAAGCTCCCACTGCATACTTCATCCTGGTCTTGGGGCTTTTCCAGTTCCTCCATGAGTAGGCTTAGCTCCTTTACCCAGTGAGGAAAAATACATGTGGGCAGGAGTTTGTAGAAATACGACATTTCTAGCAGGGTCTGAGCATCCCTGGATGGATGTTTAAGGGCCCGCCGGCTGAAGACAGCTGGAGAATGGCTGGTGGCGGCCATGTGTGCCAAGAAGGGTTGTTCACCCCATCTGGGAGCCCCATCCTGGACTGCTGCATGACAGGGCAGGCTCACTGCTCTTGCAGTCACTGCTCCATCAGCAGATGGGTGTTGACCCCCTCTGTGGGCTGTTTTCTTCTTCTAGCATCCTCTTTTCTTCCTCAGATTTCGTTTGAGTACATCAGTGCCAACTGAAAATATATAAATGCATACGTGCATATAAAAGCATACAAAGAGATATAATCAGTAATTAGCAAGAACATTATGAAGCCCTATTAAATCATAACTACTGCATACATGAGAAATGGAGCTGCTGAGTTTCGCACTAATTGTGTTACATATGCAAAACACACTTGGTCATCAGTACAAGCATGTGTGTCCCCATGCTGATCCTTCTTCTTCTGGCTCTGTCTTCAGTGGTGTGGTTGCTATTGTGGTTTGAAGCCCCAGCTGTGGCAGTGAACAGTGTGTGTGACCTGCTCGGTGCCACCTTCCTTGTGCGACACTATCCCAGCACCTGGGAGGTTGGATCCTCATCTCCCTGTGCCGTTTGCTCGCTGGAAGATATTTTCTGTGGCAGGACCAGCTCTTTCCCAGTTTTGAGATCTAAGCAACAAACGCCCTTATACAAGCTGATCTCTCTAATCTTGCCTCTATATGCCTGTGTTTGGCAGTCCTGATAGACCGTATCCCTGATTGAGCCTTCATTATGCTGTTAATGAGATGTGAAGAGCTCTCTGCAGCCAGCATGGTAATAGGAGACCACCAGCTGCTTTGAGTGCAGTTTTTTGATACCTGAAATCTTGGATATGAATTACAGATGACATAATTTTCTTACTTGGCTGTGTGTGTCACTCACACAAGTATTGCACGTGCATGTGTTACTCCAAAATCTGTGTGCACATTTTTTCATGCAGGATCTTTGCATTAAAGGATAGGAATGCTATAAATTTGTTCCATATTGATACTGTGAGTAACTAAGAAGGTTAAAGGATGAAAACTATTTATGTAGTTTGGCTGAAAGATTTCCAAACAAATCTAGCGAGGAGTTTTGGAGAGAAACCTGCAGTTTGTTAGAGTCATCAGGGAGATAAATTTGGAGTGAAAGCATAAGCTGTATCATGTGAATACATTTTTAGAACCTTTGTGGATATTTTAGGAATTTTCCAAAGGATTGGTTTATCAATACAGACACTCCTTATAGAAAAATGCATGGTGGTTTTGTCAGAAACCTTGGTCAAGAGCAACAGCCCCAGGGTAGTGGATGCTGTGGTCAGGAGAAGATACTGCAGTGAGGTTCGGGTGCCAGAGCTGAACGGAGCAGACCTATCTCCTAAACCTTTCTTGACCATCTCCCATGTGAATGAATGGCCCTGGCTGACCAGCCTGGCTGTCCTGGTATGCTAGCTATTTTGGGGAGGGAGTCTTTTTATGTCCCTCTCTCTCCTCCTTCTCTTTCTCCCCTCCTTCTCCTCCTCCTTCTTCTTCTCCTCCTCCTCCTCTCATAAAATTCTGGTCTGGAATGGGAAATGTTTTTAAATCTTTAAAAGCTTTTTCTAGGCTTGGATTTTTGTTGCCTGACTTCTGCCTTATCCCAGCTGCTGAATGGGCATTGAGCAACACGTCTTTCCTGTCTTCAATTCTTCCAATAAAAGCATGCTGGAAAATCAGTTTTATTTTCAATTTGAGTAGAGTAGGAGCCTGACATTACTCTTTGGTGAGAAAGTTAACATCTCACCCTCCCTTGCTTGAGGAAAACAAGGCAACAAAGCTGCTTTTCCCTGTCTTGCTGCTTCAGCCAGCTGCTGGCACAGGCTCTTTGAGGAAGGAGTCAGCAGCAGGGATGTTTCTCTGATTTGGAGACATGAGGCTGGGAGAAGAGGGTGAATGTACCAAACGGGGGCTCTGGTGCATCATTTTGCATGTCGGCATTTGATGTGTGGGTGCTGCTGCATCAATACTACTTTTTAACAGAGGAAGGAGAAGCAATCCACCTAAGCAGGTTTTTATGCATTGTTTTTTCTTGTGTTGAGGGCAAGTCCAGGTCTGCTTAATTTAAGATGTGGAAATGTCCAGGAGCACAGAGCTGGGCAAACAAGGAGGAGCAGCTCAGCAGGGGCTTTAGAAATGGCTCTTTACCCATGCCTACGTAGCAGAATTACAAGAACAGTTGTTCCTCAGATACTCAGGGAGTGTTATTTTTTGTGGTTGACTTAGATGCCTTGGCATTTGTAGGTGCCAGTCTTAAGATTTACCTTCAATTGGGTTTCTTTTCAAGGTTTTCTCCTGTCTACACTCCCTGGCATTAGAAAAGATGCTGGTTCTCAGCATGGGAGATACTTTCAGGGACATGTATGATTACTCCTGACTTTCTGGGGGCCGATGCTCAGAGAACCTGTGGAAACATAACCATCTCAAGGATCACTGCCCTGCCTCTAAATCTGGGCTGAAATAGGCTTTGGATTAAAACAAGACTGGAGGAGGTGGTGTTGGGGGCTGACAGCACAGAATCCTACAGACACACAGGAAACCTGACTAAAAAAAAAATGAATAACTCCCTGTTAGTATGAGAATTATATGATGTTTCCTTTTCTGGACCTGCCAGAATTTGAGCCCATTAATGCTCACAGTTATTTGGTTAGGTGGCCAGTTTGCAGAAGAAACGGACATTCCTGTCCCGCCCTTCTGCCAAAAAGGAAGAAAAGTCTTTCACCTAGAAAGTCACTGAAAACTGAAATGGTTCATGAGAGAGTTGTGGAAAGTAAAATGCATGGAGGCTACAGAGAGGACGTTAAATTCGCATGGAAAGCTACCCGCTCAGGAGGATGTTATTTGAGCAATTCATCACGGTGTCTGAAATGTCAGGAGTGGAGGTTTGGGTTCAGTTCAGGGAGGTTTCACGGTCTCAGTTGTTATTGAGAATAAAGACTTATTAACCCAGGTCAAGGAGCCACCAAGCATGCCCTTGGAAGAAGGAAATACAGTGCAGAGAGATTTGCAAGGCTTAGCTACTTCGGGTTTAATATGATGGGTAATAAATCTCTGCCCAGTGCTGCGGTGGAGCCTGACCGCTTTGCGTTTGTCTTGCATCTTCTGAAAAAGCTGAAATAATCTTCCATTTTGCACAGTATTTCCTTCTGGTGCAGGTTCAGCTGGTAAAGGCGATACCTGCAGACTGGAAATCCACTGAAGGGAAGCCTTGAGACGGGGCGCTGTTCTGCAAGGTTTTCATGTTCCTGTGTAGCGGTTTGTTGTTTCGCTTTTTTGTTCAGCAGCTTTGAATTTAGTTTGAAAAATTAATTCCTATATCCTCTTGAGGATTAACTTCACTGCACCCCTACACACTTCAGCTGTTTTGTTTGTTGGTCTGAAATCCGTAGGACTCTTAGTACTCGAGATAAACATGTGTATCCATGGGTTGGACTGCGACTTGCCTAGATGACCCTTGTAATTAGGGATTTCAGATACAGCTCTACAGACCACTGATGAAAACAGTGATGAGCTTTAGCGTTGTATAATTGCAGTTTCATATTTTTGGTTTGCTAAATGCCTTCGTAACTAAAAAGGATGTATTATCTAATAGAGGAATATTATTAATGTTGAGACTGTTGGCAATTAAAAACAATTTTGGAAACTGAATTTTACCACTCCTGATGGCTTTTGAAATAATTTGTTTTTCAATGTTACTTTAGGATTGGTTCATTTATTAGGTCTTTTTTCTTGTGTGACAATGAGATAATTGCTATTTATTTTTTATCCTGTAAGCAATTATAATCAAAGCAGCCCTGTATAGAGTCTCTTTTGACCTGGAATCAGAGTGACCTGTCAACACGAGGCTATTCTTCAGCTTTTCAATTTATTATTTTTTTTTTCCTATGCACTCATCAGATTGTATTCAGCAGGGCTAAAAAAATTGCAGTTAGAGTTTTCAGTGTTCTTTAATTAAAGCGGTGCAACACCATAGAAAGTGGCAGATAAGGCCAGCTTTGGGTTGGTTATTAATAACAAAAATTGTGATCCTTTGTCTAGGATTGTGTGAGCTGTGCTGGGTCAATGTCTGAAGTGGCTGGAGGAGGATGTGCTGACAGGCTGCATGGGAAGGGGGAGTTGAAAATTTGGAATAGCAGTTGGGAAGAGTTGATTCTGAGTGGTTTTTACAGCCAAGGTTCACTGAAAAGGAGTTAGCAGTTAAAAAGAAAAAGTTAAGCAGTTTAAGGTACGGCTCAGCTTTTATATTATCATAGAATGAGAGAATGGTTAGGGTTGGAAGGTACCTTAAAGATCAAGTTCCCACCCCCTGCCGTGGGCAGGGACACCTCTCACTAGCCCAGGCTGCCCAAAGCCCCATCCAACCTGGCCTTGAACCCTGCCAGGGAGGGGTCAGCCACTTCTCTGGGCAGCCTGTGCCAGGGCCTCACCACCCTCATAATGAAGAATTTTTTTCTTAATATCCGGTCTAAATCTTCCCCCTTCCAATTTAAAACCCTTGTCCTATCACTACCTGCCCTTCTAAAAAGTCCCTTGCCAGCTTTCCTGTAGCCCTTCAGGTATTGGGAAGCCTCTATAAGGTCTCCCCAGAATCTTCTCCTCTCTAGGCTGAACAACCCCAACTCTTTCAGCCTGTCTTCATAGGAGAGGTGCTCCAGCCCTCTGATCATCTTCATGGTCCTCCTCTGGACTCCTTCCAACAGTTCCATGTCCTTCTCATGTTGGGGACTCCAGAACTGAACACATACTCCAGGTGGGGTCTCACAAGAGCAGAGTAGAGGGGCACAATCACCTCCCTTGACCTGGTCATGCTCCTTTTGATGCAGCCTAGGAAATGATTGGCCTTCTTGGCTGTGAGAACGCATTGTTGGCTCATCCACCAACACCCCTAAGTCGTTCTCTGCAGGGCTACTCTCTATCACATCATCTCCCAGCCTGTATTGATGACAAGAATTGCCCTGACCCAGGTACAGAACCTTGCACTTGATCTTGTTGAACCTCAAACGTATGTGTACACCTAAAGTGTAGAAGTTGTTTTCCATGACAAAAGACCTGTACATTTACAACTGTGTAGTAGGAATAAGGGGATGAATATGGAATGAGAGAGAGTAAATAATGCTGTTAAGTAGTACCTGGAAAGAAATTCAGAGCAAGAAACAAGGCTCATGAGAAAGGTGTAAGCACAGAAGCCAGAAGTAAACAGCTGTACTGTGGGTGAAAGGATACCAGTTTTCAGCAGAGTCACTACTTTAATCATGTTCTTGATGTAGTTACAGTGAGGAAGCCACCGTGCACTCACAGCTGGGATGGAATTAAAATAGTGCTCTGTGACCAAATTGTTAACACTTACGTAGGAACAAGGCAAATGACTGATTTTGGAAGTTATGTTTAATGGTCCTTACTAATTTGCTGCTAAAGGTAAAAAATGCAAATCCACATGGCCACAGAAGTCATGTATTAAAATGCAGAAACATCCATATCGACACAAAACTGTGTCACTGGCAGTGGTATTGCATTCTATGATTCTGGCAGTGCTTTACATTAAATAACACACACTTCAGTGAGGAGTTGCTTCTCCATGAAGTCTCTCGTTGCCCTTCAAGCCAGAGCATTTTGCACTCAGTGGAAATACTCCTTTCCATGCTACTGCCGTGTCTCATGGCTCTGTAGCTGCTGCAGAGCTAACATGAAGCTCCTGGGCTAAGTTCTTCCTCAAGAGTAAAGATAAAATCCCTGTTTTACACTGTGCTGTTTGAATTTGGCCCCCAGTTTTAACTTGGAGCAGGTGTGATGGTGTGTGATGTTGTGGCAGGGTGTGATGTTGTGGTGAGGTGTGATGCTGTGGTGGGATGTGATGTTGTGGGTGCTGTTGGTTGAGGTTTAGAAGTATCCTGCCTTACAGGGCACACATAGTTGCCTCCCTCACCTGGGTCTGTCAAAAATGTCACAGGCTCCTGCAGCAGTTTTTAGTGCCAGGGTCATTTTGGCACACAGATGTTAGGGAGCGCTGCCTTGGCTGGTACAGCAGCAGGAGGGATGGGGCACAGGGCTGGAATACTTGGGGCAGAAACCAGCTCCCCAGTTCAGCTTTGGACCACATCTTTGGGGCATCCAGGAACATGTGTTTTGGAGGCTGATAGTGGCATTCCTGCTTGCACTGAGGTATCTGTGCTGGAGAGGTTTCAGATACGCTGTTGCCTAAGATCATTTTATATGCAGGGTCTTTATGGAGAGAGTAAGGTTGATGCTTGAAGTTCAGCTCCAGATATGCAACCCTTAGAAATCTGTGAGCAATGAAAAGGTTTGGTTTAACAAGGTGGGGAGGGAATTCAAAAAGGTGCGCTGAATTCTCTCCTGAAAAAGCCTTCCTTTAAATTTAAAAGTTTATTGCTTTATCTTGAGTTTCAGAAAGCTTGCATGAAACTTTCTTGCCTTTGAAAGCTTGATAAGAACTCTTGAAGTACTTTGACTGAAACAGAAAATTTAATAGTGAGGCATTTTGAACATGGAGCGATGTTTGTGGGCGAGTAATTTAAACAGGTACTAATACAAAACTTGAAAGGCTACAATCAGTGTATACACACAAACTGGGTAGAGGATCACTGGGAGCAATAAAATGTAGGAATTCTTCATACTGCTTTCATTGCAAACAATTTTTATGGTATGGTCTGTGAAGCAATTGAAATGCAGGGAGCTGGCACATCACTAGATTGATAATTCCTCTTGCTACTTACAACTTATTCTCGGTACAGATGTCCCCAATTCTTTCTTTCTATCACATTAAAGTTTCTTGTCTGCTTCAATTTCACGCCTGCCTCAAACGTAGCTTTTTTTTCCTCTTTTTTTTGGAAATTGTCCCTCCAATTATTTTTTTTTTTTCCTCTTTAAAAGTTTATATCAGATGAAATCTCACTGCTGTTTTTTATACTGAGGTTTACACTTAAACTTTTAACAAGCTGGCTTTTTGAAAAACAGTCATTCCTTGAGAGAGCAATTGGCTGATCCATCAATAATTGTGTAGGAATAAAGCAACTGCGTAAAAATGGCACCTACGTGCTGAACAGATTGGTTTTCAGAGCCTCTGACAAAGATGAATGTTTATTGCATTTTACTACTTTTGGTTCTGCAGATGCAATACAGCTATTTTCTTTCTCATGGAAGCATCACAAAAAAGTACTTTCTAATTGTGGAATGTTTATGATAATAAGGATGTATAACTAGGGAGAGCCTAGACTGACTATGGAATACCAGCATGGGTCTGTGATGCTTGTAATTTAGAGAAAAATAAACAAAGAGCTTTTTTTGCTTTATGTCTTTGCTTAACAAATTCTTTCAACGATCACTGGGACAGAACAGACACGAAACCCTATGGTGTCATGTAGTTACTCTTCTGAATTAATTGCTGCTATATTAATTGTGGATTCCCCCAAATTTGGCAAGCTCCTTCGTTCTCCTTGCTGTGTCCAAAGATTTCTACTTTTAATTTTACTCCAATATGAAGAAAAATGTACCGTCTAAAAATAGCATGAGAACCTCAGGTGGTTGTTGTTTCCTTTTCTTTTTTTAAGTGCCAATATAACTAAGTCTGTGATTTAGTTAACTTTATATTGTTCAAATCTGTCCTCTTCTTTTGGGCAAGTTGTGGGATAACATAGTCTTTAAGTTTTTACTGCTGGTGGATGCTCTGTCAGTTAGCTGATGGACTGCAGTGTCACCACAGTGACAAGATCATCTCTCAGGAGCAGCTGAGAAACAACTTGAGAATTAAACTTTGGTGGATGCAGGCGCTGGGATCCCTGACTCCGCAGCCTTTGTCACTGACTTTCCCTGGGGTGATGCTGGTGGGTCCGGATGCCTTGGCACAGCCGTGCTGGCTGCCTGTCAGCAGTGTCTCAGCTAGAAGGTGCTCCCATCAACTTGCAAACCTCTTCTGAGAAAAGGCCAAAAGTCAGGGGTACTTTGCTTCCCTGCCAGAAATAGTGATTTGGGCTTGTTTTGCGTCTGTTCTCCCCAGTTTAGAGTAAGGAGTGCAGTTGGTCCTGTTCCCAAAAGTCTCGCCGGTGGCATAGCTCCAGCTTCATCCCCTTGTTCCTTGGAGTGATGGTAGGGTTGGTCCACATGCCTGGTTGGTCTCAGCAGGAGGTGAGGAGCTATTCTGCAGATGTGTTCTCTGCCACAGCCCTGAAGTCTTTGTGGCAACTGGTAGCTACGTCAGCAAAGACTTTCAACCCAGATCATTCATTTCAGTTGGCAGTCGTTGACAGTCATGTTCCTTTGCTTGGTTTTATTTTAGCATTTAAAGGTTTTTATGTTGATTTTGATGGTGTGAAGGGAATTGTGTGGGAGTGTTTTGTCTGGACTTTAGTATTCTCTGCTTTATTTCACTAGTGAGATTCAAAACCTCACTCTTTCAGGAGACAAGGCTTTTGTCTGTGCACCTTGCTAGCTCTTCCCTCATCTGTCCCTTCTGTCAGCCCATTATCCTGGGCTTATTTCACTGCACAGTTAATGATGCTTATCTCCACTGTGGAAAGAGTTTACTTAGTTAAACTAACATAAGTAACAGTCCTTCCCAGTCTTATCTAAAGAAGTAAAACAAATAAATAAAATAAAAATAAACATCTGTTCCATAGAAAAGGATGGTAGGTCTGAATTTGGAATGATGATCTGCTGGCTTGGCTTTCGTTTTGTAATGGAACAGTAAAAAGTTACCCAAAGCTTATTTTCAGGACCTAACTTGTTCTAGCTAATTCAAAATACACTTTACTGATTTCAAAGAAATCATTTAGTTCTGAATGTGTGGAAATGAATCAGTACATGAAATGCACATCGAATGGGCTGTAGTCGTGTTTCTGAGAACTGGTTCCATAATACAGTATGTTATGGTGAACTTAGATTAAGCCTCCTGGGAAAGCATCGTTATTCAGTTATTTAAAGAACAACAAGTTTGATGCTATGCCATATGCTGTAAAATAAAATGGGTGCGTGGCAGAATGAGCGATGAATCCTTTTAGTGTGTGTGAGCCTGAGCCACGATATGTGACTTTCTTCTTGCCTCTGCATTACCCTGTTAAGTAGATGCTTAATACATTTAAATAAAGAATTAATTACATGTAATGGGATGCGGGACCTTATCTTTTCTGGAGCTCCTTTTGCAAAGTGTTACCAGGCTTACCTGGTTTTCAAGGCTTAAAAAAATCATTCCAAACTCATCACTTTGCTGTGCATCTAATCAATGTTGAAACAGGGTCTTTTGTGTGCCTGTAGCCCGGAGAATGGCAGATTGGTGAGAAACTGTAAAATCAGCAGTATGTAACCTAGCGAAAATGACATATTAAATATAGTCCTGTTACTATATAAACTTTATATACAACAGTCAGATGTTGAGATTAATCAGAATGACAGGTTGTACAAGCATATGGCTGGCCTTTCTGATAGCCATTAGCTTGAAAGGCCGGCTTTGAAACCGTCTTCATTATTTATAGGTGAATCATGCTGCTGGGCTTTGTGGGGAAAAGGTTATTTCTCCAGCTCCACCGTAGCCTCCTGTGCACGGAAGTGCCTTTTTCCACTGTTCCTGGAGAATAAGATGAATTATTCTCCAGTAACTTCTCCACAACTTTCTTCTTTTGGAAAGTTGTGGTGTCGTAGGGCATTCCAGCGCTGTAATGATGGATCTCAAGCATATGGAGTACACATGCTAATTACACTGTGCTTACAGTTCAGTCTACCCAAATGCCAAGGCATTGGGGCCTCAGAGCTGCTGCAGGCAAAATGTTAAAATCCTTCACCACTGTCTACTGTGCATCTGGGAAAATATTTCCTGCAGTCCCTAAAACATCAGGGGAGAGGAGGAACAACAACAAATGCGCGTCCTCTTGAGGAGTTAGCTGCCATACATTTGCTGTCAGCAGCAGGACCAGGCTGCAGCTCGGCTGGATGATGCACTGAGCTTGCCATGCTCCACTCTAACCTGGAGCCACCCAAGCAATGCCTGTAATTTGCAGAGATCTGTATGTGCTTCATATAGTTGCCTGAATGGACACAGAAATGCCCTGGTCCCTGGATCAGGGCTTATAAGTGAGCTCTGTTTGGGTTCAGAGCAAGATAGAGAAGTATGGTACCACGTACCTCTTTGTCAGACCTTAGGCATGGTCAGAGTCAAGAAGATAGCTCTTCATCCAACATGGAACAGCACAACCTCTATGGTTTTCATTTAAAAACACGTCTGTGCTGGCTGCAGCCATCTGTTGCATAATAGACTGATGCTCTTAACATGGAACTTCATTTCTATAGCTGCAACCTATTAGGGATTCAAACCCTTGTCTCCTATTAGGTGTTTGTAAACCCCAGCTGGCGGTCCTGATTGCTGGAACAGAGTCAGGGTCTTAGGTGCATGATCTCCTTCTGCTCCATGTCTCCCATAGTCCTGATGGCACAACACTTCTTGTCCACCACGGAGGCTTTCTCTTTTGAGCCAAGCTCCCACCTAACTGCTTCCTTTACAAAGCTTTTGCTTTTTGCAAGGGAACTTCTGTTCCTGCCCATTATTCTACTACAGTAATAATAAATAATAATAATAATTATAAACTTCTTTTTTCTCTTTTCTCTCCCCATCTCTGTAATTCCCTGCTTGCTATTTCTCATTAGCAAGGAAGGAAGGAAGAAGCTGGGTAACAAAATGAGAAATTTCTTACCTAATAATTTTCTTTCAGTTAACAGCTTCTCACCATTCAGCCTGCCTGGACAGTGCAGTAAATGGCCAGGATACAAATTGATTTTTTTTCCCCTCTAAATAAAGTGTCAGGTATATAATTTAATACACTATATTGTGGTGTTGTCTTAATGCTAATAATTGCCTGCTGAAGCTCTTCTTTAGTCTGGGTGGCTTCTGGTGGCTGGTGCTGGGCTGGTTGCCAGATCTACCATAGCCCAGCTGTGAGCCTCAATGGAGGGGTAGAAGTTAGCCTGTCTTTGCTGAGAATAATTAGAAGAAAATTAAAGTGGAAAGTTCAGCTCATTTGTCTTTCTTGCTTGTCCAGTGGAGTTTTTTGCTAGGTTGATTTTTAACCTGGAAGCAGCCCTTTGGTCCAGATCGTGGGGCTGGGAGCAAGAGGAAGACCGCTTCTTTAATGGGAGAGCTGGCACAGGCCAGGTTCCTGTGGATATGAGTCTGTGGCTTTTGGATGCCCAGCGCTGGCCTCTCTATCCTGAAGATGGGGAGCTGTGGGGTGGGACTGTGAGGGTAAGTGTGGTCACTCTGTTGGAGTTAGGCTGGGCTCTGCTCTGCAATCCCTTGTGAAGTTCAACTATTCTACTTGTGCTAAAGAAACTTTGCTTTAACTTTTGGGCCATCACCTGAACCAACCTTCAATTTTCAGTGATGTCCTGGGAAAATAAGTTAGCCCTAAAATGTTGTATTAAGAGTCTCCTTGAATTCTACCCATGTCTTTGTAGCCTGAAAACTGGGTGTGCATATATGGCTGTATACACTTAAGAGTTTTTCATGGTAGAAATGATTCATGATTTTCAAAAATACAGAGATAAAAATAACACAAGCAAAATTCTAGGGTTTGCTTTTAAGTTCTCTGTAGTGCAGAGCTCCCCATCTTGGTTTTTTGGTGCTGGGAGTGCAGCATATTACAGAAGTGGGTTTATGTCTCAATAAAATGTATGTCCTTCTGCTGTGGTGCCTGAGCGCTGGCCAGGCAAGGATCCTGGGCTTGCCGGGACAGACAGCAGAGCATTGAGCGCCCACAGCATGACCTGGCTACTTAAGCATCTAGCTGCAGTTGCACAAATGATGTTTCAGCGCTTAAACATGAAACCAGCTGTTCCCTTTACATCTGGCTTGGGCGTAAAGTGCCCTTGCTGTTTTACATAGTGGGCTGGCAGGACAGGGAAAGGGACCTGGAGACAGATCTGAGCCTGACTGCCTTTGCTGTTGGCTCTCCAGGGTGTCGTACAGCCCTCGCCCTCTGCTAGAGATATGGTGATGCTTTGCATTCGTAGGGTTTGGAGAGGGGAGCTGATTAAGATGCTGGTCAGTTCTTCTCCCTGGCCTTTTCCTTTATATAAATTGTTACTGTTGGATACCCCTGCAGAGATTTAAAAAACTGCAGAAAATACAGGGCAGAAGATGCCAAAAAGAAGGAAGGGTGGGGGATGGGGAAGGAGAGAAAAAATACTAAGAACAGCATGAAAGGCAAAGGAGGAAAATACAGCAGAGAATTGGTGATCAGATGGAAAAGGGCAATAAGTGGGGGAAATCTGTCTTTATTGTGTCCATTTTAAAAATGTTTATGTCCATAACTACTCAGTCAGGAGGGGGTGAATGTGTGGGCAACATTGAGATGTGTGTTGTACCTGTGGCTGGAGCCCTGTGGTCGGTTTTGGCATTGCTAGATGCAGAAATCCCGAGTTGGAGAAGACTTGTCTGTGTGCATGGGAGCTTGTACCATTTCTGGGCTTTGGAGCTGACCAGTGTAATTTCTAGTAGCTAATTAGTCTGTTTCCAGGTGAGTATTTGTCAGGATGATCACTGTTGGTTATTGGTTTCATCAGCAAAGAATCGCTTTTTCCTGTGTTGTTGAGAGCAGCTGTCCTCTGAGCACTAGGTAGTGGAGTTGTGAGCTTAGAAAAGGACAGCACGTTGCGTCAAGTAGGTTGCACAGAGGATGGTCTTTTTCACTGTTTTCCAAGGGTGTTGCGGGGGACACGAACATTATCCCAGAAGAAGAACATCTGCTGCTAGTTTTGAGGACAGTGTCAAGATGTTCTTCAGTTCAAAAGCTTACCTTTCAGCTGTATTTATTTTGGGAGGTTGAAAGGATTTTTTTTTCTTAAGGGCTTTTTATATTGTTGTGTAGTTCAATAGGCACGTGGTTACCTTTTCAAAGAAAAATCTTCAGAATCAGAATGGCTTTGTTTATTGCTGGACTATTTTTGTACTACCTGCTTTAAAAAAAACCATGTGTTACAGGACAGGGGGAATTCTGGAAAGAAAGGAGTGATTAACTCTTTCTGATGAATTAGTGTTGAGGTTAACAAGTTTCCATGTCTGTTTGACTGGTGGAGTAACCTTTACCTGAATGTAAAGTATGTGGATGTGGTTTGGTTAGATCCTCCCTGGACTGTGAGGTGAAGCAGTAGCGTTTGTTTCAGTGTGGATGTGCTGCCAGAAAAGCAGCATGGTTGGTGGGTTGGTTGGTTGTGGCTTTTTTAATTGACATTTAATCTATAAAAAATGTGTCTGGTATCTAATAAAAGTTGTCTGAGAAATGACTGACTGTCGGAAAAGCTTTTCTCATAATTCATTCCCATCTATCAGTAAATATGCAAATCATAGAATCACCTAGATCATGTCCTGAAGGACTTCATCCCCACTCCTTTTAAATACCCCCAGGGATAGTGATTCGACCACCTCCCTAGACAGCCTAGTCCAACTGTTCTGCAACTGCTGCATGAAGGCACACAACGTGGGAAGACCGTTGGATATAAGTAGGACACTTGTATCACCTGGAGCTTTAATCTTGGTGTGAGGAAATAGATTTGTGGGAACTTCATAAAGATGTGTTTGTAGTTGTGTGCACGGTTAAGGACGAATCTCCTCCTGCCTGCAGTGACCCTCAGCTAGGGCTGATCCTCCTCTTGCTCTTTGCTCAGTGAGAAGGTCCTATTCTCAGCAGGCTGGGGCAAGGAAAGAGCTGATGAGCTTGTGCATCCCTGCTTCCGGACAGGCTTACCTTGCAGAGCTGCTCTCTCACACTTGTAGTAGTGCACATAGCAGATAAGTGGAATTTTTTTGTTTTTTTCAGATCATGTCTTTTTCATCTTTGGGCTTAGCCTCCACACTTCTTATAGTCCAAGTGTGAGGAGCCAGAGGGTGGGTGCTCTGTGTCCTGGTGCTGTCATGCAGCCCCGTGCTGGCTGGCAATGCCTCTTGCCATCCTTTGTCAGCAGGATTTTTTGGAGGAAGGGACCTTGTTCTGTGCGGCACGATGTGTGTTTGCTTTTTCTGAAGGGGTGAGCAGGCTGGAAACTTGGCTTTGGCCGGGGAGGACCCCTTGACCTTGCCTTGGCAGAGGGAAATAATAAAGTGACAGACTTCATTTGTCTTTCTGCTGTATGCGTGGCCTTGTGTGCTCCGTACGCCATCAGACCTAAATCCTGGTGTCGAATTGGCACTGTGAAGGAGCAGGCTGTAATTTTCAAGGTGGCTTCAGGTACAATAAAATAAAAAAACGTTTTCACTTAAGTACGAGTGTACATGTCATGTTCTGTGACCTTAGTTTGTCAGCAAGTATTAATTTTTCTCTGTCCTTAACGTTTTGTTTTTGTGGCATGTTTCTGTTACGATGGCACCTGATGATGTCACCAGAGGTGAGCAGGGAACCGTGAGCCCTTGGCAGCTGCAGGGTAGGGGCATGGTGGGGTAGCTGGTGTTGTACTACGAGGCATCTTACCCAAAGCAACGAGATTGGTGTGAGCTTAAAACTGCCGAGAGAACCTCCCCGCCGGCTCTGGAGGCTCCTAGACCTGTAGTTACAAAACTCAGAGCATACCCTGCTCATGCAGCTTTGCAGTGCATGATTGCACACCTTGATGTGCAGTGGGTTAATTTGCACACCCATTGGCACCTTGCACACCACACTTCATGCCACGCTGCTGCCGCTGCAGCATTTCCACGTCCATTTCTCGTCCCTATGTGATCACTACGGCACTTTGTCTGCCCTGTGCTGCTACTGCTCCCCTCGCTGTTACGCACACGTTAATGGCTGTTCTCCTCATGCCCTTCAGTAATCAGTTATTTTCCCTTCCAGACAGGTCCTTGTCCCCTCTGATCAGCTAATCAATGACACTCTGGTGCTGTTGGGCAGTGCCTTTTTTGATGCTAAGCTACTGCCCTCCCCTCGCTATCCTTCCAGCTCCCAAAGTGGCACCGGTACCACTCATCAGATTTAGCAGCAAGAGCGTTTCTGCCCTGTTGGGTTCCTCTGACAATCTGCAGGAGCTTTCAGTGGCTCCTGTTGGTTTTAATCCCTCCCTGGAGAGCGATAATCAATCCCGCTGTTTCTGATGCCTCGGGCTCGGGTCATTGGGTTTGTTGCTTAAGGATTTTTGTTTGGGAAAATTCCTCTCCTGGCTATTTGCAGATTTTGCTGTGCTCCAGCCTCGAGTATTTTGTAAATGCTTGGTGTCTGACATGGTGCTGAATGGGTGGAAGGGAGCATGCTTTGTTTAAACTCTTTTGGCTCTGACTGCTACGAAACGGTGTGACGGAGGATGTGTTTGCTGCATGGGACCGGAGCACCAAGTGCCTTCTATTATATCTGCTCCAGAGGATTTCCTGGGAAGTGTTCAGCCTCCATTTCTGTCTGTAAGGAAATCCTCTTATCTGGGCAGAGCAATAAATAGTGCTGCCTCCTGTAATAGAAACAGAAAAACACATCCTTCACGTGGCTGTTTTCAAAAATACGGGGTTTTAAACGTATCATCTGGAATGATTCTTCTGTAATAAATCCCTGTAATAGCGTGCTATGTATACATTTAACTAGCTGCACAGAGGTAGGGAGAAGGGGGAGACGGTGTGCTAAAAGAGGGTTTAGCATGCATTTGCTAATGACAAGAACAGTAAATAATCCTACAGGTTTACAAACCTAATCCCCAGTGTCTGATTGCAGCCCTTGCATCTCCCAGAGTCAGTTGGAAAGACGTTAAAAGGGCTGTAAAGAAAAGGCTTTGGGGGAGGCTTATGTTAAAATATTGGGGGAGCTGGCAGAGTGACTGATGGTTTTAAGCAGCATGAATGTAGCTGATTTGGGACTGTGATAGAAAGCTCCAGAAGTGCCCGTCCTTCTCTGCTTGCCATGCAGACGCTAGGTGAGAATGGAGTAGGATGCTCCTTGCTCTACGCTCTTCCCGATGGTGCTCTCATTTAAGAACTGGATTTGGGGGAGTTTTGTTGTTTTTAATGCCCAACTCATTTTTTGTCCCTGCCCTGCAGTAAAGTGGTTGTTTTTCTTAATGGAAGAAATCCGCGGTGTCTAAGACCCGTGCCACGTGATGACATTGCTTTTAAATAAGCTTTTTAAGAGGTCGGACCAGATGTTGGCCACATCTGTGTTTTTATTTCGTCAAACATTTCATTTTGACCCTTTTATTAAAGGAGAAAAATCATAATTTAGAAATAGTTTTGAAAAGCTTAGCAGCTGGGAAGAGCTTTCTGGTATATAAAATGCAAGGGGCTTACTTTCCATACCCTGGAGTGAGCCGCATAACATGGACCGGGACAGATATTTATGGCTGGCAGAATCTACTCATGTTGAGAACGATTGCCAAAGATATTTTCAGAACAAAATGTATGTATTCTGTTTTGAATTGGCATTCTGTAACAACACACGTATATTTTTTTTCTCGGTGAAAGCGTTAAACTAGGGATTTGACGGCACCTTCTCTTCTGAAAGGCCCCTTGCGTTTAATGAATGCCTATCGCCTTGGCAGGAGAAAGGACGACTTGCAGGCAGAGGGATATCCTGCAATTACTCCCTCTACTGCCATTATGGGGTCTAAGAAACGTTTATTATGTATAACTTGCTTCTGGATTCTTCTGTGCAATTTACCAGTTGGAGAATGAGTTTTCCGCCCCTGTTGCTAATTGATCCAATGAGAAAAACTGGCACCTAATTCGGTAACAAGTTATATTTAAAATGACATGTGAAATTGTTCGTGGTGCCTGAAATTACATCATTTTCAGTCTGGCATATTAGGGCTGTATAAGGGAACAGACACCTACTGTACTGTGACATATTAAATTTTAAACCTCTGATCCAAAAATACAGCTGAGTATAGGAGAAGCGAGGTGCTTAATGATGAATAAAAGCAGTTGCAGCTTGATTTTACCGGGATAATTTTATTGTTCTTAAGATGCTGTGGCAGTTTTTTAGCGACAAGTCATTTTGGAATGAGCAGGATTGTATGTGAAGTGGAGTGGAGACTTGAGTCCAGAGTCATTCTGCCGCCGCTTCCAAATTTGGATTTTCTAGCCAGTGATTTGCAGAACTTATTACTGATTTTTGAGGTTGGTTCCCTTTTTCTTTGTCCTCAGCTCCATGTATAAAGAGTCTATATTTTAGTTTATCTGGTGCAAAGAATATGAAAATAAAAAACAAAACCTTTGCTCAGATAAATTACATTGAAAGTTGGGGCACAGTTTACTCCAAAACCTTGAGGAAATGAAGGGTGGATAACAGAAAGAGAGAGGAGACCGTGCTCCTTTCTGTCCTACAGCCTTGTGGTTAAAGCACTTACCCAGAATATGAGAGACCCAGTTCAAGTCCTATTTCCATATGAACTCCCTCCGACCTCGGAGAGAAGTTATTCTGGCCTGGGCACACTCTTGCACTCTGCTGCGGAGCTATTTTATTTTCTGTAATGAAATATTTCTTGGATCCAGGTGGAGTCTCCAGGGAAGGCGTCTCAGACACTAGACTACAGTATTTACTCCTTTCCTCGGTGAATATCTAAGCATTTTGCTCACTGGAAATTTATATCTGCGTTCCAGCAGGAGAGGTGCGTAGTGCTGTTTGCGGAGTACCCTGGGCTCCCGTGGGTGATGCGACATACAGTGGTGTCTCTCTCTGCCAATTACAGTTTGCTAATAAAAAAATTCCAGTGGATTATATTAAAGAAGCAGCAAACCACCAGGATATATTTTGTCACCTTGGTTTTGCTCTCCATCCTCGAGCCAGGGGGTGCTTTGCCAGGTCACATCCCTGCCAGCATGAGGAGCTGGTGGCCCTGGGGCAGAACGTTCTGCTCTTACTGTGCTATATAGAGATCAGACCAGAAGAAAACGATGTGTATGGAACAACTGTGTAATCATTATAAAATCTTTTACACTTTTAAAATATTTTTGAGGAAGGACGTTGTAAAGGAAATATGGTGCCTGGGACTAAAGTACAGTTAAATTTCTAAATGTTCCTTAAGGCCTTTTCAGTCATATTTACATCTAATAGTAGTAATTGGTAAAGTTGATAGTATGTTTATGAGACAATCTCAGAAGAAAAAGTGCGGTTGTATGCAGTTCCTTATGAGAGGACATTTTCTTTGGGACGAAACTTGTTTTGTTTTGTGTATGACTTGGTGTGGAAAGAGTTTCAAACTTTCTGTTGGTTGTTTGCGTTTGAGAAAGCATTTGTAAGCACTTGGTGTCTGATACCAATGAACATCTGTTGAGTTGAGCAGTGAGATCCTTTGCACCACCGCATGAAGCACACCCTTTGTTCCTAAATAGGTGTTTTGGTGGGATTCCTGACCCTGTGGTTTCACATACTTCTGGCAGCTGGTTTAAACACCTGAGTTTTGCCAAGCAGCTTATTGTTTGTATCTTTGGGGAATGTTCAGAATTCCCACCTTTGCTTACCTTCACCCTTTGGTGCTCCTCAGGCCTCAAGGCTCTGCACTGCCGTAACCTGTCATTGGGTCAGAGAGCTGGGGCTGCCTTCCTTCTCTGCCAGAAAGCACCAGGCTGGGGAATCAAACTGTTCAAAGGTCTTGCTTTGGCAGAAGGCACATCCCCAGGACTGGGGAGCAGGAACTGTGAAGATGCCAAGCTGTTGTGCACCATTTTGGTTTTAATTTGTTACTGCAGATTGTGGAAACAATGTTATTTGTTCCTGCAAGCAAACTGGTTAGGTCATCTTTTGTCTTGTCGTGATTAGATGTAATAGAGATGACGAAGAATATTGCTTCATTCCCCAGCATAAGTCTTTGTTAAATAATTTATTTTCTTTTCTACCTGGACCACATTAATAGTGTGTATTACTGCTGTGCATTAGCATGATGTGGAAAAGCAGGTTTTGCAGTTGTACATTGTGCCAGTCCCAAATTAGACCTCATTTCTGTCCTGTTACACTTTTTAATGGAGAGAATATTTTTAAAAGTCTTTTCAGAAGAAGTCTTAGTACAAAACTAGAAAAATACAGTGAAATTTTAGTTACAGAGAGTCATAATTGTTTAAACTTTATCTAGACTCTTCCACAGCTTTCAAAACTTAATTAAAATTTGGAAATATTTTCATAATTCCCAATTTACAGATAGAAAAACTAATACATGTGTTTTTTACAGAACAGCTATGGGGTAAGTGGTTCAAATGAGAATAGATCAGAACCAAGAAGAAAGCCTTGGTATGACTGTTGGCATGATGTGTTGTTATTCACTGCTCCACGCTGCTTCCCTGAAAACAGAAAATATTTTCTAAGTCATAATTTACTGATGAATTGTTGACCTACAGGCTCTGATAGAGAAATTCATGTTATGATGAAAGAAAAATGCTCATCTTTTTAAACAGTTTTCCCAGCTTCTCGCTGAACATTCATGGCTGTAAATGAAAATAGCATAAAAAAAAAGGGGCAACTGGAAGCATTCAACAGATTTTTAATACTGAAGAAGACCATGCTGATTCCTGAATTTTAAATTAATTCAGTGTAGTGAATTTGTGTGTGTGTGTACTCCCATATACAGCTGTGCGGTAAACCTCCTGGATGAATGTGGAAAGATGCAGATCCCCGAAGGACAATCATTAACTGTTATTTTACCACAGAACTTGAATTACGATTGATTTTGAACAAACATCCATTAATTAAAATATGTTCTTTTCTGTAGGTGAGAATACAGGAGATGGTGAATTAGATCTGAGTGGGATTGATGACAATGAAATAGACCGGGTAAGGAGTCCTATTATCTGGGGTGTCTCTGCATTTGGATATCTGAGAAAGACAAAATAGTTCTTATCTGGTTTATCCTCTCCTCTCACTGCCTCTTCGCTCTGATCTATAGAGCGGTTCGAGCGATTTCAGTGATCTGAGATCAAAACTAATGTTCACACAAGGCTGTGAATTTGGTATTCCTTGCCCAGGTTTTTTATATATATACATATATATGAGACTGCTGCTGCTGCTCACTCTTACTGTGCTGGAATAATTCTGTTTTAGGTTGTCTTTTATTCTGAAGAAGGACTTTTAAAAGTTTGGTGGAGCCCTAAATTCATTATTTAATTAAGATATATTCAACATAGGAGGCTGCCATGGAAACCAAACAGTAGAACCAGCATGTGCAGCTTCTGCATTCTTTCAAAGATTTCTATAACATTTTCTGAATTTATTATTATTTGTGTGGCAGTGAAATGCACCCTTTACCATATAGCCTGAATATGAGAGACAGCTGTAGAGAAGAAGGGCCAAACAGCAGGCTGGCATCTGAACATGGGACAGCGGCCTACCCTCCTGAGCCTGAGCCTGATGCCCCTGCCAGCCACCATGCTGCTTTAAAGTGTCACCTGAACAGATAACACCAATGCTAAAACTCCTTGTGGGGTATGAAGTCATTGAGAGTGATGGGGTTGTGCAGGGGTTACTGATCTGCACAGTGTTGTTGGTGATGGATGAAGGAGGAGGAGGAAAATGCTTAGCTTGACTCCAGACATGATGTGGGTTTTGCTAGGCTGGGCGTTAGGAGGCAGGGGCCTTGTGAATTGTTCAGACATGCTATGGGGGGCGTGCTGAATGTTTTCAATACAGCAGGTCCATAATTTAAACAATCGCAAGGGAAGAACAAGCACATTTTCTCCTCCTCTTAGGCTCTATAATGAGGTCATAACTCTGCTTTTATGACCTCATGTTCATTTCCATGGCAATAGACTGTAATATTGTAAGCCCAAGATTATGAACTCCCTAAAAGCACAAGAAGGATGAATAACTGATCTGGGACAAAGCGAGTTTTACTATTGCAGCTCACCTTTAATAGTAGTAGATGAAAGAGTGAAAATATTGGCCTGATAAACCAGGGCTTGCACAGCTGTTAGCTTGCCTTGTTTGCCCTTGGAGGAGGGACTCCTCCCTGCATTAGGTTCATTTGAGTGGAATATTTTCCTGATAAAATCCTATATGTACATTTTACAAGTCTTGGGTGCACTCCTTAAAAATAAAGCATCTTGTTCATGAAGGATGACCCAATTTGTCTTCTCTGTTCTGCAGTTCTTCACTCCGAAATAGCATCAGCTGTAGAGAACTTCTGTTTCGTGGACAGTTGTGCTAAATACTGGGGGTTTTTTTACATTTAACTAATTGAAGACGAGATTTATCTATCTACCTGCTACCTACCTACCTGTCTTACTTATTTCTGTAATTTATCTGAATAGCTCTAGGTATGTTTTGCAGCTCCACAACTACTAGTACTGCTACTGAGACTAAGTGGAGTTAACTAAAAAAAGTCTAGATGTGGCTACTGGACCAAACTCTCCAAAATCCAGAGGACTGACACTCCAGCAATCTAAAGCAGTTTTGGTCACACAGATATGGCCATTGAACTAATAATCTCAGTAACTGTGCCTAACCCTTCACAGAAACCTACCCAGAAGACACATGTTTCTGTTTTGGTCACACAGGGCAATGGTTTCCGTACTGTTTTGAATTACAGACCACCATCAACATGCTGAATTATTTGCAGACGACCATGTTGTCATGGTACTCTCATATCATCTGAAAAAGATCATAAAACCAGGATCATTTTAGGTTAATTACAGATCCTGTACAATGAGTCCTGGATCGTTGTTGGTCATCCCATCATAGTTCAGAAACCAACTGGGTTTTTTAGAAACATGCTGTTGTTTTTTGCCAGCTTTAGAAGTTACTAGAAATGCTCTCTGGTTATCACATCTCAGTCATACTTTCTTTTATTAATGTATTTTTAAAAAACAGAGTGTGAATTGACCTTGCCGGTGGTTTTTCAATTCAGTTTCACTCTGTGGCTTTCAAGTAGATTTCTGAAAGTAGATAAACTTGTTTTGTCTTTTAGTATATACTTAACGAAGCAGAAGCTCAGATAAAAGCAGAGCTGTGGATGAAAGAAAACGCAGATTATTTGAAGGAACAAAAAGGTAAGTATATCGGACTGAAATTCTCCTTTTGGCCATTGTTGCTGAAATACGCAGTCTGTGTAATCTTCATGCTGGTTACCTTTTCTTGTCTTTCAGAAAAGGAAGCAAGAATAGCAAAAGAGAAAGAACTCGGGATTTATAAGGAACACAAGGTATTAAACTGTGTGCTAATTGTGTCTGTCTGAAAATGTCCTGGAAATTCATTACATTTGCTGATCAAGTCCATGTAGGATGTATGGGCGTAATAATACAGGTCACCCCTAAACAGACAAAGGCTGTTGTATCTCTACGTGTTTTTGAAATGCAAGGCTATGATTTTTTGAACTGGTAAAACACTTTCTTGGCCAAACTTTTATTTGAAATAACTACTATGAGAAAGTTCTGTGCATGGCAGTCAGAGCTGGCTCTTTACATTTATGATTGCTGTCCTAATTGCTTGCTTATTTAAATCCAGGTCTTAAGACATGCTTTTTTTTTTGCTTTTTTTTTTTTTTAATGTGTGCATGGGGAGTTTGTACTTGCCATAACTTCAGTAGCTTTCTCTGCTCATACAATAATGATTTCTTTATGAAGAACTGAACAGATCCTTCTTACAGTCACTCAAAAGAATACTTTGTTCTACCTTTCATAAAGAATGCAACAGTTATGTTAACAAATGGCAGGTCCTGTCTCCATGTTTAGCAGTTTAAAGCAGCCTAATTGGCCGTATATTCACAATTTACAGCATTAGTATATGGTGCAACTGAGCAAGTGACAAGTCAAATCTTCCACATGCAGCTAAAACCCATGTTAGTTTTTAGTGCGTATATACTCTATCTTTTTTTCCAACTAATGTAAAAGACAGAGTTTCCCACTTCCCTTAGGTATTTCCACAATAAAAACAAACCCAGACAATGAAACACTGTTTTATGCTTCAGAGTTTCTCATTCATCCTGTGCTTACAGAGACATGGCAGGCTACCAGCAATTTTCAAAATTGTATAACTCTTTGGCACCACCAAGTAGCCCGAACACCCACCTTTTTGTTCGGACAACACAGGAGTTTTTCTCTAACCCTGTATTGTTTCTGACAGCTCGAGTAGAAGTTGATTAATATAGTGCTTTCCAATTTCAAGGTAGCACTTGACCCATGTAGGTAAACAGAGGGGCTATTATCCATTAAAAAATAAATCTCCTGCAGAGCTTGGTGTTAAAACCTTCCTTTGAAAAGGAAAATACTGAATGAGAAAAAGAGGTTCTTTTTTTTTTCCATACCTACCCAGGCATGGGACATGGATAGAAAAGTTCTCCGGTGTCTTTTCTCTTCAGCTCTGCATCAGCCGCCGCAGCGCAACGCTGGGCTTGGGCTTGCAGTGTTTGCCTGGGAAGGGCAGTTGCAGGTGACATTGCTCCTGCGCCCGTGTGTCCGCAGCCTCCTGCTGCTCCCTGTCGATCGGCGTCAGTGCCAGTCCACACTTAGATAGCTGCTGCTAATATTCGTGGCCTTTTGCAGCATGGAAGAGGACTTGGGGAGATGCTCTTCCACGCCATATTCAAACTTGATACAAAGTACCATTTCAGTTCCAATACGTAGCTGTCAGTGCTTGGTGGAGGTTGTGAACCAGCTTTACTCTTAACTTTAAAAGCAGTTTTAGCAGGGAAATGTCTTTATTTCCATGTTGGGTGATGCTGTCAGGGAACCCTGTTCCTGTACCAGGAGTTCACTCCATTTTTGTGATGCGTGATAAATGGCCCACGTTCCTTCTCTGGCAGCATTACAGACACTAAGTAAAGAATTTGTAATAAGCTGTGTGGGCATTTGGCACAAAAAGAATACTTACCTCCTGGAGAAAAGAGACCACTCGGTCCCATTGAGCGGCAGGAGAGGGAGCACTGGCTTAGCCTGCCCGCATCGCCTGCATCCCCACATCAGCAGCACCTGAGCCAGGGCTGCTGAACTGCAGCTCGCCCTTCTGCTTCACGGAAACTTTGTTTGTATCTACATCACTAATTTTATATTTTAATTAAGCCAAAGAAATCTGCAAAGAAGCGGGAGCCAATTCAAGCCAGCACAGCAGGAGAGGCAATTGAAAAGATGTTAGAACAGAAGAAAATCTCAAGTAAAATTAATTATAATGTGCTAAGGGACCTGAACAGCAAAGGAAGTAACACACCAAAGAAAGAGGATGACAGCACTGATGACAGCACCAACACCAAGAAGCTGTCAAGAAGAAAATCTATTGCCAGTAGGAATATAGCCAACCCTGTAAACAGTGTGGGAAAAAGGTACCGCAATTGTTCATTTATATCTCTGTCTGTGAGACTGTCCATGTATCTTTCTGAGTCAGACAATGTAGGGACTGAAACATTTGTTGGAGGCTAAAATAATGTCGGGGCTCTGTTTTTATTTATTTTGCCTGCAGTGTTGCGGCAGCACCTTATTTATAGCTCATGTATCAGAGGTCTGCTGGGGTGTGAGTTAATCATCCTGAAGCTGAAAGGAAAAAAAATAATCAATGGAAATTCATAAATGTGAATCTTTCAGCCGGGGATACCTTTTCTTCATATACTCCTGACATTTGCTGTCCTTTCTTTCTAAAGTTGTCTGTATCAGCTGACACGACACTAAATGTTCGAAAGCTTTGGCTTTTTGCTTGATTTGAAAAATATAGTTCCCATCTGTTTTGACAGCTAGCTGTTTTGATTAGCTTTTATTTTAGCTTTATTCCAAACTTTTGTTGTTAATTGATGAAACAAATATAAAGCTTTACAGTAAATACGCTTGTCGGTTTTCTGGTCTGCATTTGGAAATGTTTTATAGTATGATGAAAGCCACTATTTTAATGAGTAGAATATTTGACTCTCTGGGCAGATTTGTAGTGTAGAAGAAGATTGATGTGTCCTATCCGCAATATTCAACTATTTTATTCGTCTTCAGTTTATGAAATCATGTTGGATGATTTGAGTTGTGTCTATGTATACTAATTTCTTGCTTAGATATTATATATTTACTTGCTGCCTTAGATACATAGTCTTTTGCTTCCAGATGTACAAGCACAATGCCACAAGGAAATTTAGGTATTTAATTCTGAAATGTAAGACAATGCCTTTGCACTGGAGTTCAGATTTAGGCATGTGTTGTGCCAGAGAGCTGGTAAAGGGCCAGGGAGAGTGGGAGGGCAGCAAGAAATCATTTATTTTTACAAAAATGGGAGATGGAGGATACCTGAAAACATGAATCTGGGAGGGTTAGTAAGTTCACACCCATCAGAAGCTAAGCAAAGTAAGGATGACTAGACCCAACCCCCTTATTTTTGATACTGAGGCCAGCAGCGCGGTCTTCTGTTTTGGCTGAGATGCCAAATGCCAAAGCCAAAGCTAAGCTAACCAGGATACAGGCTTTTGTGATGTATCAAACATCTTTGCGTCCTTTGCTGTATGTTCTTTATTCTGTATTTTACCAGAATAGCTTCATCCTCGTTCAGCTTCTCACCCTCTGTATGAACAGCTTTGCTTTCCAGTTCTTGAGTCACTGTGGGTTTTAGTCCCCTCTGTATGTTGCTACATGAGGTGATGTCTAATGACCCGAGCGTGTAAGTTTTCCACTGGTGAGGGAAAGTGAAGATACACTGAGGACCAAGTGATGTCATTTAGCCTATGCTTTATTTGATTTTGACAAGTATTAATGAGTTGTATTTCTGGTATTTCTAGTAAAATATGACCAATTCAGTTGTCTGAAGTGAAATGCTGTGATGGGAAGTAGGGGCTGGCCAGGATCCTGGTTGTGTTTCAGAGCTCAGCAGTAACATCCATGCTTGAGCTGCTTCACCATGGCCAAACCTTGTTGCTTCTGGGGTTTGCAGAAATGTCGGGTGCTCAGAGCTCCTGTTGAAATCAGTGTATTAAACTCTTAACCGGTGTTAAACTTTTTGGAAAATCATGCCATAAATATTTAATTTGACAGTGGTGCAACTTGTAAAGGTTTCTAAATAAATACAAATCAGTATTTTCCAAAAGCAGCTAATAAAACATGTTTATTTTTCCTCTTGAGAGCCTAAAGTACGTCCTTAAGATGCATAACAGAGTTTCCTGATGATGATTAGCAGATCTTGGATACAATGAACTTTGCAGCAGAACGCTTCAGAGGAGGTTGGGGATATGTGCAGATACGAGAGTTAAGGAGATTTTTTACTCCAGAAGCAGGTGGTGTTCTTGCTTAACTAATATCAAGGACTTGGCAAACCATTAGTTGGACCTTTTTCTTTTTTTTTTTTTCCTTACTGTTAAGGATTTATTACATACTTTTGCTCATTTTTTTGCCAGTAGTCAAAATGCCATGCCTTTTAAATGGCATGCATAAATTTCTGTGTTCTGCATTGTTCTTATATGCCGTGCATTCATTGCCTTCGCTCAGCATTGTTCCTCTGAGAGGTGAATGGCTAAATACTTTCCCAGTGATACAAAAATCATGGTAATTTATATGCAATTAATAATAATAAAACCCCGGAACATTGCTCATTAGAAAATGAATGAGGCGCATAATGTATCTTTATCCAGGAGGCACTTGCAGAGATCTTGCTAACTGTTTCAGTTTGCAGTGATTTACAGACCCGTGTGTTTATGTGTCTTAAATATTTAGGAAGCTTCTTTTGACTGCAGTAGCACCTTGCATCACCATGTTTTGATCCAGCCCTTTCATTCATCCGACTTACAGTCAGATTTTAAGGAGCTACTGATTTAGTTATCATCTCAATTAGAAGGTAGGAAAGTAGGGGCTCTATATGAAGAAGGATCTTTATTGCTTTCCTTTTGCAAGCCAAGATTTTATATAGCTTGGCAGGCTTGGACAGATGATGGAGTCAAGTTTGCCACGTGTCTCAGGAATCATCTTCATATACAGTTATGTAGCACCCTGGAAATAGGAGGCTAATCTTCATATTCCGTCTTTCTAATTGTCCTTTGCTATAAAATACTGTGCTGTTACTTCTGGATAGGGGGCTTCAGATTATCTCCCAAAAAACAGTTACCCCATCCAGACATGGTGCAATGTCTGGGTGTTTGGGGTTATTTTTTTTAATATTCCATAAACTAGCAGTTATAGTGGTAATGGGTTCTAATATTGGAAAAAAAATTGTGTACTGATGCGGTAATGATAAGCAAATTTTACAGTCTTGTAAAAAGTTGCTGATTTGCAAGGAATTTATAAAGAGCTGGAATGCTAAGCACGGTCCCAGGAGCGTGCTTAGGCTGGATATTCTTTTGGTTGGTGGCCCTTTTAATGCAACATTTTTGCTACTGTAATCACTTTATGGTTACTTGGATTCGAAAGATGATCTCGTTGATGCACATACTGTTTCATAAATTTTGAAATCTCAAAAGTGTTTGGTATTTTGTGAAATTTTGTTAGGAAGGTACTTTCAAAAAATTCTTCCAAAGATAATGTAGGCTTCTCTGTTATAGATAGGCAGATGCTATATCCATCAATATTTTCAGAAAGAAGCTAGATAATTGAACAGGTTTTTTTACTGTGGATGCTGTGCAACTTTTTGCATTTTAGGAAAAGCCATGCTTTTCTCAGACACATCTCCCAGAATTATACTGGGGTTTTACTTATTGTATCTGTCAAGTTGGTAGAAGAATGGTAATGACAATGTAAACAATTTTAGGAACTTTTATGTTATGTAAATGTATTTCATTACATTTCTTAATGCGTTTTTGTTCCAGTGGATGTCAACGATTGGTGCTTCATTCGCAAAAGCCATTTCATTCTCTGTGTGTTAGAGATGTGGCACAGTAGATATTATACCATAATAGATGTTGCAACTTTAATTTCAATTACCAGTTGCACAGTTTATCTTCACTAATGTCTTCTGTGCATATGAAGCGTAAGAATAATATGTTGAACTCCTAGAAAAGAACAATTGCCACTTTGAGCCACTTAAAACCTGAACTCCAGTTAGAGCTGTATCGTTCACTGGAGCTCTTGAAGACCTTTAAAAGAGGGGTTTTAGGTCTGGAAGTTTTCAGTTAAAAGCTTAATAATTTATTTTATATTTACTTGAGCTGAATCTTACAGCATTACTTGTGAAGTGGAATGTGTTGTACCAAGAAAATGTGGGAACAAGAAAGCTTTCAAGTCACTACTTTTTAAAAATTTTAAGCCTATTTATTGCTATGTGCTTGAAATTGCAAATGATATCGGGAAAGACAGGATATATTATCAGGGGAATAAATGTGTCAGATTAATCTCCTGAAGAATTTGCCTTGGAAGAAATGAAGCAGGACTGTAAAGCACAGCTGAACCCATTGTAATGAAACAAGGTTCTTCTGAATGGAAGCATATGAATATATAATAGAAAACCAAATCATGCTTGCTATGAGTATGACAAACCCCCTTGGTAGAGATCTCAGGTTTGATTAGATTTGGAAATTCACATCTAGATTCCCTCCATGCTCTCACTTGTATTTATCAGCCATCCGTTTTGCTCGTACACGTTGGCACGTGGATCTGCCTGCGAACCGTGCGTTTGCAGTGCCGGGGACTTGTTTGTTCTGCTGCCCATGTTCCTGCCCTGGGATGTACACCTTGAATTGGCACCTGCTCCAGCTATGGTTTTGTTGGCTTATCAATGGGTGTCACAATCACAGAAAAATCCCCTTCATTATTAGGAAAAACATGTATAATACTTTTCTAGAGCCCAATATTCAGCATCTCATTTACTCTGATAAATTACTTGGTACTTTCTTGGCTCAAATTGGAATCATGTTCCCCCAGGGGAGTCAGATATGTGCAGAAGCCTAATTTAGGTGCTGTGAAGGAGCCTGACGATCCCATGATCCATGCTGCAGAGAGAGCCTGGGAGGACAGTCGCCGGTGGGAGCACTGCCCCTACTGCTGACCCTCATTTACAGCTGGCCCTTTCTGGTGCCCAGGATATACTTAGTCCTCTGTCAGGTAGAAGTTTGTTTCAATCTCATTGGTTTTGCAAGATTATTTTGGTAAAGTTGTGGGAGGGAGAAAGGGAGCATGGGGTGCTCTTTATCACACCCAGCCTGAAAACTTTCTCTCCACTGGTTGATACTGCGTGTGTTCATTTCTCTTAGGGAATAAGGAGGGAAGAAGCCCCAAACCACCTGTTTCCCTCACATCCAGGATTATTGATAATGCTAATCCCTGTATTTGTCCTTTTTATGCTTTGACAAAGGTGTTTTGCTGAGTGCCCCGTCGCATCCTGGCTGGGTGCTCTGAACTCAGCTACAAGACTGATTGTCCCAAGTGCTTTTTCTACATTGGCTGTGGCTTATAATTTATAATCCCAAAGCAAATGGCTTTTTTAATGTACAATATTTGTAGTTCATTTTACATTATGAGAGTTGTTACTTGCAGAGGGGAAGAGTGTGACCTCATGTTTTCCAGCTTGCTTAGATCAGTCCAAAATGGAATGAAACAAAGCTCATCTTGAATAATCCAAGGGATTCCTGGGTGTCTGAAATCCCCATGTTTGGCAGATACAAAGCTTTTGAGAGAGTCTTTTCCATGCTGTGGTGGTACACATTCTCTGCACAAAGTGTCCCTTTGAGATTGGAGTTTAAGAAGATTTTTATGTGCTTTAATTTTTCTACCATATATTTTTATTTTTCAGAATTGCCGTCAGCTCTTTGTCTAATTTACCTTTGATACCCTGTTTTTCTCTCTCTGCTTTGAAGTCTGTTACATGGTGTGGAGTGCCTGTGTATTTACTCATAGTGAGATATTAAATTTTATTTCTTGCCTTGTGCTGCTTCAGGCCTTCTTTTTATATGTGACTAACACACTAGCATTAATTTCCCACCTGGAATAGAATTCCTTACAGAAGATACTGGTAGTACTTGTTGAGATGGTAGTTAGGAGTTTCTTCCACATCTTAGTTATTATTTGGTTGATATTTTTGGTGTTTCCTCTGGAAGTAGTCTCGTGTTGGCTGGGGGATTAACTAGGCTGTGATTTCTGGGTATGAATGTGCATGTGGGAGCCTTCCCATTGAGCCCGTGGAGTCAGCTTTTGGTTTGAGTATTATGTATGTCGTAAATAAATTCTCTAACCACTTTGACATAACTGTTTTCTTATGTGATCTGTGCTTTGAGAATTTCTTTGGAGTGCAATTTTATGTATGTTTGTGCTTTGCTGTGGTATATAATCATTTAAATCAAAGGTTAATCAAAATGATTAGTCATTTTGAACAGGAAAACGGTGACATTTGATAAGTACCTCCACTTAAAATAAATCTTACCAGTATTTTCCAGTCTTGTAATTTCTGGAGGGACAAGCTTATACAAATTGTGTTTAGTATTTTATTTATGAAAAGCAAAGCCAAGAAAAAAATTAATTCAAGACTTCCAAGGTTCTGCTTTTCAAGTCATACATCTGCTTTATTAAAGTTAGCTGTACAGGGAAGAGCTTTATGAATGACCTTGAAAGGAGCTGACACATGCATTTACTTGTTCACAGTTGATTTGAGGAGTTGATCTAGTAAAGCCTGTAGTAATGTTGTAACCTGGCTAGTGCTGCAGGTTACTGCTGTTCATATGAGCTAAGAAGCCTTTTGTAAGAAGGAGATAAATCAGAGGCAAGAACTGGAAAGAAATGTATCTGACCCAACATGTTTTCAAAGGAGTGTGTGTCTGTAGCTTCTGAATGCTAAAATGTGATGACCAGCAGCCTTTCCCTCTTCATTAAGTGAGGACACAGCAGGAAAAATGCATCCTGCACGTAGCGTCGTGCTCCTGAGTGGATGTGGATTTAAGCAAATGTCACCAAGAGACTGGGGAGGCAGCACACTGTCCAGGGAACGGTGCAGCAGGTTATCCCTTTGGCACTGAGAGAGGACAGAAGGATGGGGAAACTTTTAATTATTCGCCGCCCCCCCAAAAAAGGGAAAAAAGAGAAACCAAGTCCCCAAGCCCACTGTTCCAGAAGCTGGCAGGTGTTCGTCAGGATCTGACATTTATTCTGATTACCCAGGCTGTTTTGAAGATCAGTTCCCCCTGATACCAACGATAGCTTTTTTCTTTCACAACTGACAGGCTTGATACCCCTGAAAACACAGATGCATTGAACTCTGAAACATGTCTGGATAGCGTTTCGCATGGCCGTGCTCTGTGCCGGTGAGAAAGGAGCCTCTTTCCAGCCATCACCCAACACAGCTTGCACCCCCAGCCTGCCAGCTTCCTGTGCATTCATGCTGCTGCTGTTGCAGGGGCTGCTTCTGCCACTGACTCACGAGTCATCTCAGAGGCTACTCCAGCAGTTCAGCACTTTTCTGTCATACAGCATCAGTTCATTAGGATGAGATTACCAAAAAAAGCTCATCCTTTGTCCCTCAACTCTTTCCTTCCTTCTGCAGGAGGTGAGTTTCAGAGCTGTTTTGCCCTTTCACGCCCGTTCTGCCAGTGAGTTAAGAGAAATAAAGGTTTTCCAGCTTGTTCCGTTATTAAAATGGAATATTTTTCCTAAGACTCCTAGTTTTGAAGTCATTAGCTTTTGAGTGCTGGAATAAATTGCCAAAATTTCAGTGTGGCAACTAACCCACCTATACTTTCACTCTGTAAAATATAATTGGAGAAAAATGCGCCTGGAATAGCTTAATGATAGGAGAAATAATGTAAAGAAGCCTTCTTGATGTGAACTGTACCAATTTATGTAAGATCAGTGATGCTGCAAATCATCTCTAGTTGTACATCATTCATTAAGAACATTCAAATTTTATACTACAGACATCTAATGCTGTCAAAATTCAGTTTAGTATAAAGATAAAGCAACGTGGTCTGCTCGGACTGCAGAGGAGCATTCCTCAGCTGTCATTTATTTGGATTTACGAGAACCATTGAGAAATGTGTATAAATAAACCCTTCAAGACTGGGTGAGGACACATCTAGGCTTGTGCGAGTATTTCAGCAATAACAAGCGTCTGCCAAATCCGGTGCTCAGTTCCATTTACCCCAAATTATTGGAATGCCTTCAATTTAAAACTAAAAAGGCATTGATCTGGCTCGACCTCATGGCCCAGACCTAGGTCAAGTCTTCTTATTTTTACAGCAGCCTTCTTGTTTGTTTAATATAAATTGGATATTGCTTTTCCGCCTCCCACTCAAGAAAATCATCTCCTCGTTGGATTCCGGGGGAGGTTGGCTGGGCAGGACAAAAATGCAGGGGGGATTTTTGTGACTGTCTGAAATAATTTCACCTTCATTTTAAGGCCAAATAGGAACAATTTTTAGCCCAGAAGATAATTTTGTGTGACAGTCAGATTGCGAGCTCCTTGTTTATCTACAGTCCCATTTTCAGGTTGTTTATAAGAAAATGCTCTGCGAGCTTTTTTTCTCCCCAATTATACTCAGTGGGTCTAATGGGAGATTTAATATACATAACTATGCACAGTCCCTTGAACTTTAATAGCGGCTTAGCAAAAATAGTTATATGTGATGTGGGGGAGTTAGGAGAGTGGGAAGAAACAGAGAAATCGGAAGTGTTATGGCTCTTATTATCAAACCCGAGCGGCGCGTGTCCTGCTGTCAGGGCTGAGAGTGCTTCAGCGCTGTGAAATGCTCCTTCTCAGTCTGCAGCTTTACCCGGTTTGTTTCTTTGTGTCCTTGTGGATGGAAAATGGTTGGTTTCTGAATTGATTTTCCTGTGACCCTAGTCCAATGGGGTCTGCTTGTTGATCTTTATGCTACTTATCTGCTCATTTTCTTAGTATAAACCAGGGGAAGTGTATGTCTGATGCGCGTTAGATTTGCAAATGAAGTTGGGTGTTTGGTGCATATTTCTTAAATGTTGAAGGAAATTGAACAAACCAAACAAAAATTAACTTTTCCTCACTACAACATGGCTTATGTTACTTTACCACGACTAATACCCAGATGAGGAGAGCAGTCACACAATGCCTCTTGATTCTTGCTGTTTGCACGTATTGCCAGGCTGGATAGCTGGCGATCACTACGTGGTTGTGGCTGCATTTCTTTCACCATGGCTGGATAAAGTATTGGAAAGTTACAGCAGTTTGTTGCAAAACTTGAAGCACTGTTTGTTCGCATAATATATAACAGCATCTGCATAATTAGTTTTAAATTGGCCAGTGTACTGTAACTTAGGCATTTATGTAAGTGCTGTTCCATTACCCGGTGATGCGTCTGGTGCACTGACTGATTTCAGTTTTACCTTGCTGCAGTTATTACTAAATATAGGATGAAACATTCTAAGATAACTTCGAAATGTGGTCTTGGAAGATATATGCAGCAAATGTAACTTTTTCTCTGTTGTTGAATTTCCAATTTATTGTGAGTCAGAAATTCCTGCCTAGCATTTTCCCCTTCCTCCAGTGCCACACAGCAGATTGAACAAGCCCATTGCTGTATTTAGGATACGCAGGAACCAAGGTCACTTCCTGGCCTGCCCTAGGGCACCCCATCTCCTTCTCTTTTCTCATACAGACCCCCTTCCTTGTGACCCAGAAAGGAGTAAGGGAGCGAACCACTGGTTTTTACGGACATTTATTTACGCTTGAAAGGAAACCTGTGCTGCTACAAAGGTTGGATGGGCAGGTACAGAGTACAGTATAGTGTGCACGGACCTCAGGACTTGCAGTCCCTCTCCCAAGTGTACATGCAAGTGGAGAACCTCTTAGCCCAAATGCTCTTTCAAGGCAGTGCCTGGCTCAGCAGCTGCCAGAAGCTATAGACGATTTGAAGTTTTTCCATTCAAGCAGGGCTGTGATAGCTGGCAGGGAAAGGAGACAATGAGGCTATTACAGCCCGCAGCGTGACGTGAAGCGATAGATTTGAAATCTGTATTGATATTCAGAGTTGAGTGCAGCCTTGCTGAATTGGAGCACTGGAAGATGCTTGGACACTGAGAGCACTCTCTGGCCCCGTGCAGAATAGAAGTGTTGAGTGTGCATTTAACAGTCTGTTGTCTCTATTCAGTAACGGGTTTAGATGTGGTATTTATGTGAAAGAAATATATGCTACTTTACAGCATAGTGTTCTTTTAAGAAGTTACCAACATATTTAATATGAGTGTTTTGTGATCTGAAGTATGAAGGACACTCATACAAATTTGGAAGTGGAATGAAGTGGCTGGCCTATTTGTTTTGTAAGGTTATCTCTGCCTGTCTAGAGTAGTGACATGGTAGTTTTAATAGAAAAATGGCTTTGTACACTCCTGTGTGGATTTTATCATGCAGCAATAAAGAAACAAAATAACTTGGAGTCCTAACAGAAACTATTGTTGCTGAAGTTGATTGAGACAATTGTCAGATTAAAGCTGTAGTAGAATCAATCAGTCATCTGATGAATTAATAATGGAGATTAAAGTCAACAGTGAATCAAATTAATAGATGAAGAGAAGCAAGGCAGAAATCGGGGTGGTTTAAAACATACGACTTGTTGCAAGGCAGTAAGCCTGGGTACCAAGTAAGTATTGCCTGCTGCTTGGCTTCTGGAGGTGGAGATGGGCCCTTCCAGTTTGTGCTTTAGAAAGTCACTATGAGAGTTAATTCTGTGCCTAAATGTGCTACTTAAATGGAGGTGGTTTACACAGTTGTTCTTTTTATATTTCCTGCCAAATAAACTGTGTGCGAGCAATATTGGCTTTAAAAAATTTATATGCAAATACAGCACGTCTTAAACATGTTTGCACTTTATTCATTTTGAAATATTACAGAAAAAAATTGATGGGAACAGATTAGAAGAAAGGTGAACTCCTTTGTGTAGGTTGTTCGTGAAAAAAGGTGGGTGGGAGAGCAGTAGGGGCTGGTGGTGGATGCCTGCTGCGAGCTTTCTCAGACTGTACTTTCTGCAGTCCCTCCTCCTCCTCCTCTGGACAGTGTCCAGGAGATTAGGATCATTAATGGCTCCCAGTGATGTGGCAGTGAGAAAAAAACTACCTTTTGCTGATGTGTTAATTTGTAATACCGCCTCTGCTCCACCTCTTCAAATCTTCTAAGCGCTTTGGTGAATTAAGAGCTTTCTAAAGAACATACATACTCCAGAAGTGTAAGGCAAAGGCTTGCTGAAAAAGCTTCAGTCTCATCATGGTAAAAGTTCAGAGTACGTTTACATTTCCTTAAATCCCTGTAGGAATAGAACTACTTTTTATCCATGCATCCATATTCTCCTTTTCCTGTTACATCTTAAAATATTCTTGTTCCTGTTCACAAACAATAATTTGCTTTAACTGGATTACAGCCATGGATCTTGTATGGCTCAGATAGACTGTGTCATACCTTTTGTGGAAATAAACCTCAATGCTGCTTCATCACCTCTAAAAGCATGACATGACAATACTTAATTCTGCTCCATTTAAAAAAAACCCAAAACAAGAGAGAGGGAAGGGAAGCATGAAGGAAGTTAAAGACAAAACCAGGCTAATTAACTATTTAAGGCTACTGGGGTTTGGGAGGGTTTTTTTTAAACTAGTAAATTGAGTCCAATGTAAAGTGTGGTTGCAAAGTAACTTACTAGCAAGCAACTCACTTGTTAGAGTTCTTGGTTGGAAGGGAAAGGTTTCTGTAAAAATTAACCTCATCTCACTGACCTTTGCTGACCCTGGCTGCCTCTCTCTTAATCTAACCTGAAGAGATTAAAAAAAGCCTTAACATCAAAAGGAACTCGAGATACTATTGTCTCCCAGAGTCCCATTGTGTTTAGGAGTGATTTATCAAGAGGCAGCAGCCTGCTCCTGCTCTGGAGCCTTCACCCGCTGGCACCAACAATGCAGCAGTGGCTGTAGGTCAGGCTCACTATCTCAAACCTGGCCACGGACAAACAATGCACGGCTCCAAACGTGATGGATGGGAAACCTGACTCCAGGATTCATTTGCCCAAACTTGTTTGGAAGATTTGCTGGTTTTACTGAATCAACATTTTTCAGGTGCTTCCTGTATTTGATCCAGGAGTGGATAAATGACTCCTGTTTTGTTCAACTGTAGAAAAGACAAGTGTAATGAAATCCTATTGAAAGTTTGCCTTTCAGCATGTGGTAATCTTCAGGTTGTTGATTCTTTGTATATATGTATATTTTATATATTTATGTATGTATGTGCATCTCTATATAAACACAAGTTTTACAGAAAAAGTTTTTAAATAGCTGTTAGAGGAAGGTGCAGGTTTTATGCCTTTATTTCTATCTCATTGGAAGAATTGACAGAGAACGTTTCTAAGATCCAGTGATTACTAGGCTGTAGTTTTCCTATTAGCTTTGGGTTGCAATTTAAAATTACTCCTTAAAACATAAGGACGTCTTAAATTATGAAGCAGTAGGAAACCCCGAGACCCAAGGCTTCGAGTGGGCTTGCTTTATAGTTTACATTCATCATTTTGTTGCTATTTAAGTAGCTCACAGGTATTAAGCACAGCGTTGTATTAACTTTTTGGTGAGGACCAGGCATTAGAAAACTCGAGTTTATGGTTCAGCATTTGCTGATAGGATTTGCAACTTGGGGAAGTTCAGATGTGAGATGGTTTTTGCAGAGTACTTGCGAGAGGCCAGCAGCAGCAACAGATGCATTTTTGTCTAAATTACTTTCCCTCTCTTTTCAACTACAGTATCTGCTGATTTCATTTTAAAACCCATTTTAAAGCAAATTAAACAGCTGAGACTTTTTTTAGCACAGTAATCAGGAGCTTTAATACTGTACCCCTCTACAGACCATGGTTTTAAGAGCTGATGTTTGTGGTGTGGTTGCCTGTGCTGGGGGTACACTGGGGAAGACAGTGGAGCTGAAAGCACCTGTATTTGGCTCTGCTTTCAAGTAATTTTAAAGGCTGATCAAGATTTTCAGGCTTTTATTGGAAGTCTTATCTTTTACTAAAGCACTCTCAACAGCGGAGCTCCTCTCGCCTATAAACAGTGTTCCACATCACAGCTCCAGAGACATCTGGCCAGCTTCCAGTTTAAATTCACTTAATAGGGTAAATCTGAAATGATTTAAACACTCTCAATTTACCATCATAACCAAAGGGTCAAAGCCAGGAGCTGTAGAATCACTAATATTCAAGGGAGCTTTTAAAGAGGAATTTAAACATAGCCGCTTTAAAAATGTCATTAAGATGAGATAGGGAATGCTTTAGGTAAGTGATTTCATTCACCCAAATCTTCTATTAACTGCTCACCTTAGGATTTTCTGTACTGCAGTATACCTAGGGCTGGATTTTGTCCCACTGACCTCGGTGAGCTTTGGTTGACGCTGTCAAACATTGGAGCACGGTGTATTTTGCTATGTACACACGCACCGCAAAGAGTTGTGAGACCGGTCCCTTACAAGGCAGGTCATTGACCAAGTGGATGTTCCCAGGCTTTGTGCATGCTTTTGGGAAGAAATGGTAAAACAATCTACTCAGGAACATCTGGGGTTTCGCTAATTTGTGCTACAGCTTTCCCTGATAAGTTTCTAAACGTGCTCTTGCTGCAGGTATTTTCCTTTCTTTTCTTTCGCGAGATGTATTTTAGGATGGGCATCACTCTTGTGTTTAACGATCTTGCTTTTCTTTAGCTCTTATCAAGTGTTCTTTATTGTCTTTCTGTCTAACTTAGACTCTTAGGTGCTGTTTTGACTGCAGTCTTTCTCTAAAAGAACCTTTCGTTTTGCATGAAAAGGAAAAATACAGTTGTTTTTCTTTTCCTTAGAACTTCAAAAGCACAAAAAAGATTAAACCTGAAAATGGAGAAAAAATAATTCAGAAACATTGGAAGGTGCTCACTGATTAAACTGTAGGAAGCATTCACATATCTGCTGTTTGGTCTCCTGAAGATCAATACTATGAGACTAATCTATGATGCTGCAGCAGTCTATAATAACTCTAACGTATTATCTTTCAGAGTATTATTACTGGAATAAAAATTGCTGGTTTTAAATTTTGAAGATATCGGGATACTCATCCTGGCATTCATTATTTCATAAAATGGATCAACAGTGCTCTCTGTGTGCACACACAGTTCAATATTCTTTCAAAATGATATTGTAGGGTGATCATGCTGTTCCAATGATCCTGTCCAGCACAGTTACACTTGGATGGATGCCAAAAAAACAAGCAAAAAAAAAAAAACCCAAGCAAAATATGACTGCTTCATATCTGATGCTCAGCATTACAAAGGTGTCATCTTTCTCAGTTGGATGATGAAGGGAAGGCAAAACAGTGTCTGCTTGGGCATGATTTTGCCCAGTGAGAGTTGCAAAAACAGCTTGAAAAGTTTTTTTGTATTGTCTTCTGGTCTTTGTATGTTGGATGCTGTGAGTCTGGTGAGGAGGGAGAAGCATCTTCAGCAATGTACTTATTGCTGCACTGATAGACAAGGGATGAAGTTTGCGCTAATCCCAAACTTCAAAAAAGCTCCTCCTTTCAAAATAAAAAGAAAACTTGGCACTGTTTAACAATTTTTTGGGCAGCATGGACAGTGGGATGGCGTGTGCCTGCAGCAAGTTTGCCGATGACACTGAGCTGTGTGGTGCAGTCAGCTCGCTGGAGGGAAAGGGCACCATCCAGAGGGACCTTGAGAAGTGGACCTGTGTGGACCTCATGAAATTCAACAAGGCCAAGTGAAAGTTTCTGCACATGGGTCAGGGCAATCCCAAGCACAAATTCAGGCTGGGCAGAGAATGCATTGAGTAGCCCTGAAGAGAAGGACTCGGGAAGTTGGTGGACAAGAAATTCAACAT
>VZTU01020974.1:0-33981 GCA_013400835.1 Zapornia atra
TCTATGATTCTATGATATTCCTTACTGAGGCCTGGCCCCATCTCCACCAAATCGCATATATGTTGTAAGAAAGTAATAAAAAGCTCTCCAGAATTAAGGGTTAAGAAAAGGTTGTGCCTGAATAATAGGTATTACAAACTTTGACAAATGTGTGTCCTAAGAAACAACCTGAATTTCTCCTGGTGGTCCTGTGATGTATATATGTACCTGCATTGTACCTTCTGGACACAAGGTTTTTTCTGCATATGCAGAAATCTCACTTTCTTCAGATCTGGCCTGCCAAGCTCTTCTAACCATTGATATTCATCTCAAAAAATTTCAGTCACCTCTACCTTAACAAAGGGATATTCCACCGCCCCAACCCCGCCCCCCCCAAGCACATTTCAATCCATGGTCCATGATATGAAAGGTGCTAGATTTTTGTGTCTCTTGGATGAGATACTGAGAAGCATGACACCTAGAAGTGGCTTTGCTATTTTTTAAATTTTTTTTTTTTCTTTTCTGGTGGGACCACCACTGCAATATGAAATGCACAGCCCAGTTTGTGCATTTTTCTACTTGCTTGGGTCTGTAAATTCCAGTAAGACTCATGTAGGCCCCAACTGGAAGAGCAATGTCTTTAGGAGAGGACAGTTATTAGAAGAAATTCTACTTTTTCTCCCATTCCCCCAGCACACATCAAGCTTGAAACAACCCAACCCTCCTGTTCCCTGAAGAATTTCTTGCAATTTAGCATAACTAGTAAATCCAGTTCCAGAAAAGCCCAGAGCTATATGAACACAGAAGCCAAATATGTGCTGTTGGGTGGTTATATGGAAGGGAGGGTCTCTTTAGGTCCAGGGCAAGAGCTGAGCAAGGATGTGGCTGCCTGTGTTGTCGCTACTGTGTCTTTTGTATGTACATAAAACTTCGGTTTCTAGGGGGTTTTCAGGCACAAACATTGCCCTGACACCCAAACAAATAATCAGAAGTAAATAAGTCATGAAGCTGTTGAAAATAAAGCCAGAAAATGGCCCTTCATAGAAATATGCACTACATCACTTCTGACTGCGTGGTGACTCATCATCATTTCCCTTCTCTCGCCTTTTATTCTCTTGATTCTCTTTGCTCAGGGATCACTTAACCACTTGTGTCATGGTTTAACCTGGCAGGCATCTAAAACAGCCACACAGCCATGTGTTTGTTTCCCCCTGCAGTGAGTTGAGGGAGAAAAGAGAGGGGGAGAAAAAAAAAGGTAAAACTCATGGGCAGAGATAAAGACAGTTTAATAGGAGAGAAAAGGAAGAGAGTAATAATGATAAAAGAATATACAGAACAAGTGATGCACAACACAATTGCTCACCACTCAGAGCCAATGCTCGGCTAGTTCTTGAAACAAACTGCCTTCTGCCTAATCCCCCAGTTATATCCTGAGCATGCTGTCATATGGTCTGGAATATCCCTTTGGCCAGTTGGGGTCAGCTGTCCCAGCTGTGTCCCCTCCCAGCTTCTTGTTCTCCCCCCACCTTGTTGGCAGGGCAGTATGAGAAGCTGGAAAGTCCTTGACTGCTTGGCAGTAACTAAAAAAAGAGTGTGTTATCAACATTATTCTCATACTAAATCCAAAATACAACACTATAGCAGCTGCTGGTAGAGAAAATTAACTCTATCACTACTGAAACCTTTCCACCTAGTATTAGATATGTTTTTGTTTGAAATGCTAGATCTTGGAAAAAGCCCTTTTCAAGAGGAGTATTTCCTGTAAGTAGGTCACTGCCATAAAGGGGTTAGATGTGCAGCCTTTGCTGACAAGATATTTTCCTTTCTAAAGCACTTAATGCTGCTTTAAAAAGAAAAAAAAAAAATATATATATATAAAAAATCCCCATTTGTTGACCTTTGTCTGGTGCTGGGTAAAGTGTCTTTCTGATCAGCTTGAGAGAGACATTAAACCAGTGATGTATAGAACTATATTTATACTCTGAATAAATAGACTAAAAATATCCCTTCAAAGAGGGTAAGCTGTAATTTTAAATTGTAGCACTTCTAAAGAGCTTTCAGTGATATCAGACACTCCCAGGCTCCAAGCAGCACAGCACTGCATTTTAATCAAATAACTGTGAAACCATTGCCACAAAATTGCAACCAAAATGTTTGTGTCATGTTATGTAGCTAGGGAAACAAACTTGGGCTTCTAGAATTACCTTATTAACTGGTTCCTAGCAGTGGGCTCATCACAGGGTTTTGGCAGAGCGGCGTGTTAGGCCATGTAATTTCTTCCCTGGCCCCAAAGACAAGTAAACCCCATGTAGATTCTGGAATGGGCAGGCATGAAGTGACAGTGAGGTCCTATTAAGTGTAGATTGATTAAGGACTGAGTAAAGTCCTGTTTTACCATCAAAAATTGGAACTGGTAAATTGAAGAGTCTTTCCTGCATATGAATGTTGCATAGTCTTTATAACAGTATTTCTCAATTCTTTTTGGATACAAAAAGAAAAGAAAGGAAAGAAAGGATCTTTCCTTTCAGTCCCACTTTATTTCAGTTCTAGCTACTTTGGGTGCAAGGAAAGATACAGCCTTTTGGCTACTATGTATTACCTCAGACAGCATGACGTTGAAGCTATTGGTTTTTTTAGAAATATTAATTATATTTACAATAATCTATTTACAGAGGTTTACTTGTATTCTTCACTAATAAGGTTCTTTTAGACCTTGTCAGGAACTATTGATACCTTGGAGTGCTTGGGAATCAGGAGGTTCCTCCTCCCTTTTCTTTCTCTCCTACCCAATTTTGTAGACAAAACACAAAATTTTGTGTAGCCTGTGCACTCTTGCACTGCAGTTTCTCTCAAACAGGACAGTTAGGGAAAAGGAGCAAATATTAAATGAGATATTAATTTTTTGCTGGGGATAACACAGGGCTATATTTTAGGTGAAAGATACTCTGTGTACCGACAAGCAGTTACCAAAAGCTAAATATTCTATCACTCACACTGGAGAGGAGTTTCAATATTCTGCTGTCTTTTGTTTTGTTTTTTAATCTGACATAAAACATTATTAACATCTGTTGAAATCTTCCTGTATGTGAAGGTGGAGGGCAGAAGAAAATTCTATGTTGTTGAGGTAGTAATTTTGCTGTGTGTTTATTTAATGAATCTGTATTTGGGATGAAGGACATCCACGGTCTAGAGTGGTGGCCATGGTGGTGCTCCAATGGGCATGCAGAGAAGGGCAGTGGGGTCCTAGCTCTGCCTGGCCTCCTGGAGGCTTGTTTTGGGTCAAAGCTGAAGGAGGCCACCAGGGACTGCTTCCAAGCATGGGTACGTCTTTCTGGTCACAGAGCAAACTATGAAACATGAAGGCTCATTTTCAGGCCTCTCTTTCCATAGCCATTTGGAGGCTGCCTTTTTGTTACTTGTAAAGGGTAGAGATGTAGCTGAACTCTCTTTACAACTGCTCACCTTGTCATACCACCCAGCTAATTCATCTGCTTTCAGAAGGCAGAGGTAGTAACATGCAGAGTCATTACCAGAGACGTTTCTTCAGGGAATTGAGGTACTTGAGGGTCACTATGCTCTGCTCTCCCCTCCTGTTTCTCAGAGGATTGTGTTCATGTCATCCCTTCTGCTGCAGCCTTAAGCAAATGTCAGAGAAAAAAAAAAGCTGGGTTATACTTATTTCCTGTCTCAAGAGAGTAGGGAATAGGACAGAAACTTTTGCTTTTTCTCTCCTGGAAATATGAATACCAAACATCACAGAAAGCCTCAGTAAAGCAGGGATACCTGGGGAGCTCTGGAGAAAGCAACCTTCTGCGGGAGTTCTGCAGGGACGCAGGAGAAAACCTTTGCACAGCATCATAAAGGAATCCAACAAGCTATCAGCTGCAAACCTAATGATTGCATTCTGAACTCATGGTGTAGGTATCTGACAGAAGCCATAGGACTTGTCTCTTTACACCTGCCAATCCTGCTAAGGAAGGCAAGTTTAGGGAGAGCTATGTGTGACTCCAACCCAGGGGATCAGACAAGCCTGGTCTGGAACAGGGCTTCAATGCCCAGCTCTGCCTGCCCTCCCAGCCAGGCCAGAGACCCACTAGCAAGGTGGGTGCACCATGAGGACATTACTGTTTATCTGCAGGCAGCTGAGGAGGGAGCCATGTAGTAAGAGCTGATAGCAAAAGTCAAAGCAGCTGCAATAAGACCTGAACTGACCATTACCCACCAAGGTTTAAATCTCTGTACTCTGTATTCTAAATCCATTTTCCTTATTTCTGCCAGCACCAAGAATCAACCACAGTTTATGTTTAAATCTGGAACAAACTAAGCTCAGAGAAGCTGAAGATACACATTACTCTGAAATCAGTGTCAGAGCTTTCATCATGGTGCTGATACCAAAGTACAGTGGTGCTAATAAAGGCCCGTCAACTTCAGCGTACTTCAGATACAAATGTGCTCTGAATATAAATATTTTCCTCCTTCACTTTAGATGTGGGAATCCAAGAAGTGGGTCATGATCCAGAAATAGTGTGAGGAAAAGGAATTTTTCATGATAGTTGTAAAGGACTTGTGTTTTTATGGTCTTCACAAACTTGTATTGACCAGCTGTAAAACAATAGCCCCTAAAAAATGTGTAAGCCTGCCAATTTCATATGGAAAATATGAAGACTTAAACATTAACATGAAGACTGTTTTGCAAAGCTGAAGTTAAGCATTAATGCCAAATCAAAGCATTCAAATTCTGTGAGTCAGGTCCCAAAAAGTAAGAGATTGTATTACAGTTGGTTTTTAACATAGAGATTGTAGAGGCTGTTTTCTTCTGATTGTGAGGTCAAAAATTCAGGTTTTCAAGCTTTCTCTGCAGCCATGAGAATAAGAAGCTTACCTTTTCAAATGTGTAATCTGAGATTCCCATTATAAATCCAAGATTTTAGACCTTAAAGAAAACAGGAAATCTTGTCAGATTTATGATAAAATCACAAGAGCTGGCAGTGCTGCTTCAGCCTGCGTTTTCTCAGCTTTCTTATGAAACAGGATGTTCCTAAGGTATCCCTGAAAAGGAGAACTGTGCCAGGAGAATGCTGTGCCACTTACAATGTTAATATTCAGACTAGTTGTTAATTTCAAAACTGGTTGTTAGTCTCAATAAATAAGATAGTGTGATCTTTTGGAAGATTTGAACATCCACAATTGCTCTTGACTTCAGAGAGAGTTTTGATTGTTGGACCATCTAAAATCACTCAGACCAACTTTTTTTTCTTTTCTGGAACTAGAACATTAGAATACCTGTACTGAAGCAGACCAGAAGCCTCTCTACACCATTTCCTATTTCTGACAGCAGTCAATAACCTTCCTGAAAGTAGAGATCAGGGCAGGCTCACTTCAGCGATGCACTCATCAAGCCTCCATGAATGAGCACATTGGGAGTTTTCTGAGCCTTAATCATCACCAAGTATTTTATATCCCGTGATAGATTGTTCTTACACCAGAACCTTGGTAACCTTTAAGTATCTTACATTACACACTCTGTAAAGAACCTGCTGTGGTGTTTTAAGTAGGTGAAAAGATGACCTGTCTCTATCATAGAAGGCATGTCAAGATTCACCAGTTCTTCTGCTAACTCCCCAAGAGCTAAGCAGTGAAGATTATTTAAGCAGATACTAAGTTTTCAGACACATCTTGGATTCCCTTTGGAATAGAGAGTGGTTAAGGTTGTGACATCTTCTGTGCAGTTTTTAAAATCACATCTGTATCTTCAGTGGCCCCACTCATCTTTCTTCCCATATTCCTGTTCTTTATGAAATGCTTACCAGATGCAAGCACGGCACGTCCTGAGAAAGAAAAGAATTACCTAGCAAGTTCTGTAAGAGTGAACCAAATGTGATTCTTTCTTGGACTTCTGGACCCCACAAATTCTGGACACAGATGCCTTAAAGTAAAGCATCTTCCTTATTAAAGAGTAAGTTGTTGGGTGCTGTCAACTGTTTGAGAAACAAGAAAAGCACAAAGAAACTGGAGGTAGCAGCAGCTCCCTCTCCCTGGAGGTGCTTGAATATTGTTTGCCAGCCTTACAAGCCTCTGATGAGTCTCTTCAGCAGTATTCCTTCTGAATGCCCACCATAAATCCAGCCTTTTGGCTGTATTCACCAAACTCTACCAAGACAAAAAAAAAATAGATAAAAGGCAGCTGATTACAATATTAAGTGCTAGGACACATTTTATTCTTAAGAGCTCCTATTTCTGAAGCAGTTTTATATTCTAAGGGTGGCATCCTCAAATGACATTCTCCTCTATGCCTGGCCTAGGAGCAAGTCTTGCCTGGAGCCCACAAAGGTCTTGGGCAGGAGGAGTTCCCTTTGCACCTGCAGAAGAGCTCCTTGGGGAGAGTGACTGCAAGCTGTCACTGTTCACAGCATGGAAACAGCATCCTGAAATGGGATGGGTTGGCTGCCCAGAGCTTTGAATGTCTCTCTGAAAACTAGTGGATCTCAATAAAACTACTGAATGGGCCTTGGCAAAAGTTGAGTAGTGCTGGTCATGGGTGATGGAGGGATAGCATCTCCCAGTCCTGTGCCATCAGCTGTTTTCTGATTTAGGCCTTCTTTTCTTGACAGCTTTCCCTTCAGCCAAAGGGGAGCAGGAATCATCTAGTATGACTTATATGGGGAGATTTGTGACACCTAGAATGAAGCACTGGTCATCTTTTGAGGCCCTCTGTGCAACCAGTTAGTGCAGCTAATCCCACAGTTTAAGTAAGAAGCCATCTTATAGCAAGAACATCATTAATGGGCTGTGAGCATGGTGCTACTGTAACCTTCTACAGTCCTCCATCTGCACAAATTGCAGCCACTTCAGAAGAACCTGCTCAAAAAGCAAGTACATTCTGTAGCATATAGGCTGAGGAGCCAGCGCTGTATCATTCCCAGATGGCAACTCAGAAATTGCTATAAGCTTTCAAAATCCTTTTGTAAGGACTAAAGAGAATAATTCCTGTGAGTAGCTTGACTTCCAGGTTTTGTCAGTGCCTGTGAAAATAAGGGAGATTTCTGAGAATATAGCAGATCCTGGTTGCGTTTTGTTCATGATAGAAAGTAAGGGTTTGTAGTGTACACAGGCTGTACCTTCTAAAGTAGTCACTCTGGGGCACGTGGTCATGTTATTCTCAGGATTTCTTTACCGTTTTGTTCTAGAGGCTGGATTTATTTTCTGTGGAGGTGAGAGAAATGGTTGTTTGCAATGGAAGCTTAATTGCTTAAGACTAGAACCTAGGAAGGTCATGGATTTGCATGATAAAGATGCAAATTTTCAGCTTAACTTGGTGTTTGTTTACAGTAGGATTGGTGCTTCTTTTCCTGGGCTTGTTGAAAGGACAAAGTTACCTAAGTTATTACCCTCCCTCTACACCTGCCACACCGTGATTAACTCTTTTGAAAGATCCGAATGAAGAAAATCTTCAAAATCACTTTATATGTAGACATTTTTTGCTCTGGGCTTTAGGAAACACCCTACAGCTCCTCTCTGAGATCAATATATTTTTGGTATCACATCACAGTAGCCATCACCATCAAACTGTGCACCTGGCAAAATGTAACTACCTAGTCAGTGAGTCCTGCACAGGACAGGAGGCTGACACTGTGAAGACACTGGCGTTTCTTGTACTGCACACTATCCAAATTTTAAGTATGAACAGAAAATGTCACCAGAGAAACTGCATGTCTAGTTATCTCAGCTGTCTACTTAGGTTACATGAGATTATTTTCATTCTTTCTTGAATTTACATACCCATGCTACCTTCCTTGGAGTGAAGTGTTAATCTTGTTTATGATTCTTAGCCTCAAATTATAGCATTTATATTCTTAAAATCTGGAAAACACATTAAATGTGTGGTTAAAGGCAAGCAGCTAGTTGTTGATTCAACACTAAACCTGCACCAAACAGCACCCCTGTGGATCAGTATCAATGATTCATACCCATAAGCCCTGCATTGCACTGCTGAACAGCCAGAAGTTGAACGGTGTTTATTTAAGCTGTTCATCTCTCATCTGTGGTAAAACGTTCAGCCCAAGAGACATGGAACAGGGAAACCTTCTTAGTCTATTGTGGGTGAGCTACAACATTATCTAGTATTGTACATCAGCTGCAAGGACTTGTAGTGATCCTGGACTTCATGGTTTATTAAAGATTGCCGAAGAAAATGCCTGAAGCGCTGTTTATCCACCATAAATTATTTCAAGGACTTTTACTGGTGCTGTAGTATTAATGTTCCATGTAATATTTTTATATAAATGTTATATTTATTGCTAGTAGCTTGATAGAAGCAATGCATTCAAAAATTCTGTAACTCTTACAAAGGGAGCTGTTATTTCAGAAATCTCTTGAATTGATTCATTTAAAGTGTTTCCTATGTTCAAATATGAGTTAGATGTCTGTAAATGTATAACAAAGAGGCAAAATCTACTAATGGAACTAAAATTTTTAATGTAGCGACCAGTAACCTATTTTTTAAAAGCATTTATTCCTCCTCATCAGGGCTCTGTGAAAAAAAACCAAAAAACCACACCCAAAAAACCCCAAAACAAAACAAAATCAAACAACATGTATTGGGAGAAATTCCTGGTTCTAGTGATTTCTCAGAGAAAGTATAAAACAGAGAAGCAGTGTATTATTTATTAAAAACAAAGTTTACTTTCTGTTCCTGCAATTTCCAGAAAAATATAAAATAGAGAATGGTATCATTCTTAGGGGGGAAAAAAAAACCAAAAAAGAAAAAAAGAAGCTGATGTGTATTAATCAGGTATTTTTTCTTTCAATATTGATGCCTGCCTTAGGCACAGATCCTCTAAACACTTCCTGTGATTTTAACTTCCAGCATAAAACCAGTCACAAAATCTCTGTAATGGGATTATTCACATGCTTACAGTTAGGAACACAAATATGTTTTCAGGCCAGTGCATCTTCTGAAAAAGAGAATTCCAGGCCTTAAACCAAGACTATACTTCCTCTCATATGGCTGAGACAATTAATACTAGATTGCTGTTCTGGGGAAACCATCTATAGAGTTATTTCCAACATGATTCAAAGTCTAGGTCTTATTTTGTGTTTTCTGTGGTCCTTCATGAATATTGCCATGTGATAAGAGTGCTTTACATGAATGTCAGTAAGAAAATGGCATGGCCATAAAAATTAGCTTTGGTTGTCTGTAGCTCTGTGCTGCTCCATTTCATTAGTGCATAAGAAATTGGTAACTTAGACATTGTCCAAAAGCAATTCTAAATACCATTTTTCAGGTTGTGCCATTCAGATGGTTACTAGCATGAGAGCTGTAAACCAGCAGAAAGTATTCCTCCAGAGAAATATTTAGAAAGTCTCTTGGTTATGACTGCTTTGTTGCTACCCACCAGGGAGTGCAAATGCTGCCAAATTAAAAAGAAATTGAATTTAAAATGGAGATTTTACTTTTTTGCTTGAGAGCCAGCATTCAGTTTGGGAGTTGCTCTGTTTTGGAGTTCAAATCAAGAGACCCCTGAAGCTTAGTTCTAAGACCTGCATGGTGCCATTATGGATGATGAAGTTCTTAGTAGAACATTTCTACAGTCCCTGGAAGTGTTCAAGGCCAGGTTGGATGGGGCCCTGGGCAACCTTGTGTAGCTCCAGGCCTGGAGGTTGGTGGCCCTGCTGGTGGCAGGGGGGTTGGAGCTCTGTGACCCTTGGGGTCCCTTCCAACCTAGACCAGTCTGTGATTCTATGATTCTATGATTCCTGAATTTCTCTACATAGTGTCTTCCAGCACAGTTTTGGCTTTTGAAGGACAAAGATAACTGGAAGCTAATGTTATCAAATAGAAGCCAATCAGCATCTTCCCTCATGGGTGAGAGGAACTCACAATATCATCTGTTGGCCTAACGTGTTGTAGGAAGTTCCAAAGTTGGAAAGATACAGGGTGAGTGTGATACTGGAAGAGGACACCAATGTGATCTAAGGAATATTTTTGTCAGTCACAGCTTGCTTTGGGAAATCATTATCAAAGAAGGGGAAGCTGAAATTGCCACTGCTTTTTAGTGGAGAGCACAGACCCATAAACTTGCACATGGAAGGTAGTAACTTAAGAGTTAACATAAGACTTTTCCCCTGGCTTTTTACAGTCTCTTCTGGCTGTGCAAGGCAGCTCCCTGCATGGTGTTCTGTATCCTGTCAGAAATGCCTGAGCTCCCACACTTGCTTTGGGGAGCCCCGAGGTCAGGCATAGGGTCTGGTCCCTGTGGGACAGAGGGAACCTGAAGGGCTCTTTGGTGATGATATCCACCTATTTTGCTGAGATCTCTTACATATTTTTTTCATTACCTTTTTCTCCTGTGGCTGCCCTAAGTGTGTTAGAGAATTTGTTCCCTGGGAAAAAATTCTATGGGATTGAAAATGTTTCTTATATTGGAGCTGGAATGGAAGAAGTTTCTTAACTCTTGCCTGTTAAAAACATTCAAAGGTCTCTTTGAATATTTTACTTTCAGTCATAGCAATGAAAAGCTAGGCTCTATTTCTGAGATCACTGATTAGACATCAATAGTTTGACTGGATCATTTTGGCCACTTACCACATAATATTTGATTATTAAATACCTATAAATTTACAGAGTTGAATGAATCTTTATTAATAACTATATCTGTTATAACCCCAAAATTTTGACATTTAGATTGTGTTGCATATATTATACATACTGGGACTTGAAACAATGCATACAGAGCAATATTTCCTATTCAGTGACGGGACTGGTCAGTTTGTTAAGGAAAGGACAGAGAACAACAAACCAAGTGGGTATTTCCCTATCCTCTCCATGGGGGGATCTATTTCAGTACTAAATTTCTTTCTTTTTGTGTTTCCTCTAAATGATTCTCCAAATCAAAAGTTTCCCTGCTCTGATATATGTGTTTTTCCACCTGAGGAGGGTTTTTCCTCTTCTAGTCTGTGCTTTATGTGGTTCTTTGTTACTGAGACCTACACAATGGCTTAATCAATACAAAGTACCCTCTAGGCAATGAGAGACCACAAGAAAGCGCAGCATCATTAAACTGAATTACACACTAGCACTTAAGGAGACAGATAAGTATTTTGTTACTATAAAGCTTCCCTTTTTTAAAGCTATGATGATTGAAAATGTTTATAAACCACTCATGGTACAGTAGTGCAGAGGAAGAAGGCTGAGGAAAATACTCTAGTTGAATGTCAGCAAACTTCTGCTGTGTATTGAAAAATAGGTTGGGTGCTGAAAAACAGAGGTCTCCTGGTGTGTCCAGAGCCACTGAGACAAATCTGGCTTGCAGAGCTTTCCTGACAAGCATCCCCAGCTTGGGCCTGAGGAGGAAGCAGCCGCTCAAACACTGCACAGGAAAGGTAGTTCCCCTCTGGTGTGAAAATGGGTGAGAAATTGAATGTTGGTCACCAAGGAGACATGCACAAGTCTCCAGGGACACCTTACAGCCAGATCAGTGATTCCAGTTTAAATACACAGTTGCCGCCTCCTGTTTCCTCTATTTATTTCTAAAGAGCTCTTACTTAGCTATTGAATACTAATAGCTGTGATGATTTCTATTGAAGTAATTTGAAAAAGCCATCAACCTTTCTGTAAAAAGTTGCTTGTCTGCTTTCCAACATCCTCCTAATCAAGTTTTCCTTTCCTGTGACTTAAAAAAAAAATTAGATAAATCATGCAGTTCATCCAAAATTCCTATGACAGAGCATGCATGTATCATCCTCCCTCATCTGTCTGTCTTTCTGCCAGGACTGCATATGAACACCTTCCTTGTAAAATTGAGGCACAATATGAAATCCCTGCTTCAGTTGATGTAGTCTTTGGCTCATCTCCCTTTGTGGGAGATTAGCCTTCTGCTCAGGCTAGGATCATATATTTAATCTTTATGGTTTGCAGCTGGCATAATTATTCAGAGCAACAAAATACTGAGTAACTTTCAAGATAATCTTAAAGCACAAAGTTTTTCTGTGAACTACAGCCTTCTTTCATCTTTAAGGTTGCATAGCTGAAGAAGAAAGATGTCTTCATAAACACAAAAAGTCACCTAACAAAAAAAGAAGTTTTATTCTAGTCCTCTTTCCCTCTGCAAAAATACGTGGGCAATCACTTACATATGCACTGAGCACACCCTTGAATTCCTCAGGCAAGAAATTGAATGCCTGTTTGCAGAAGGATCAGGGATGTGTCCATTTTGCTAACTGGATGTAAACCACTCTGCCCTGTTTGTGCAGAGAGCAATTGCGTGTTGAAACTGGGTATATGCATTGCTTGTGAATTTATACAGGCAGATCCTTACTGGGAATTGAATGGCTGGATATGATTTTTGGGCAAGTTTTTCAAAACTGTTTAGCATGGCTTAACTTTGCTTCAGTTGACAGGAGCCCAAGAAGTCATTATTGACTTAAAGGAGTGAAAATCAGGCTTGTGATGGATGCTTTGGAAAACACTTTTTTTCTTGGTCATCACACACATTCAAATTGTGATCCAAAACCAACTGGTATCCTAAAGTGTGTTGAAAGATGTGGCTATGCACATGGTCTGGACCCTCCTCTTCAATTCTGCCAATTAGACTACAGGTTTTTTTTTTTTCTCATCAGTTAAGGACCCTACACCACACTCCCAGCTTCTTTCAAGCTCTCTTCCCAGTGAAGGAGCAACCTCTAGCATAAAGTCTGGGCATACCTACAAAAGCATGGATTCGTTAGGGAATGAGTGGAGTTAACTGGGTTCTATCCCCTCATTAGCACTGGTGTGATACCTAGTTCTGGGAAAACCTCTCTACACATTTATTTACTCCCAGCCTAGAACTAGAGCTAGTCAGGGAGTGTGCAGGAAACTTCCCAGTTGCAGAAATCTCACACACATTGTAAAAAGCTGCAGAAAGCAAATCCTTCTGCTCCCTAAATAGCTGCCTGTGCCCTGGATCTTGCAGGCCCCAGTCTAAATGATTACAAAGCTCTGACCATAACTGAACCCTCGTTTACACACACACAGTGATATACTTTGGAAGACACACACCAAAATACTTTTTGGGATTATAAATAACTTGATATAAACAACTGTAGTTGCTGTACTACTGGTAGTTAACAGGGAGGAGAAGTGGTCTGTGTGTGTCTCCCATGACACAAGAGGTGGCCCATAAACTGTTAAGATACAGTTCTTGCTATGAAAATGTTTGGGTGCTCTTTGATTAGAGACTGCAGCACAGGAAGGATTGAAATGCACTTTGTGTGTAAATGCAAGCACAATTGCCTTCACCTATCAGCCTCACAAGTTCTGGCATCTGCCTTTTCTCAGCTTAATTTGTAAAAGTGAGTTGGCTTAACAATACGATCTGAAGGATCTACAATGTAGTAGAGCTGTCAACATTGCTAAATATCAGAATTAGAATGAAATAACTTTGTTTCCTTAAATTATGAAGGCAGGGAGGCCCCAAGAGGGTTTTGTTATTAAAAATTCCTCCTTTTTTATCTGAACTTTGGGTTTCTATTCTGTTTCTGCCACTTTGAAAAGGGTGAGGCATGGTGAGAAAGAGGACAGGACAGGTCCTCCTATTCAAGTAGGCGCTCTGCTGGTCAATGCAAAGTGGAATTTGTGTCAAGGTCATGGGAAAGGTCAATGACCTAATTTGTTTTCCTGCTCCCAGCAGAGCACTTCATGTGCTCCAGAAAGAGGGGAGAAAAAGGCTTAGCTCTTATGGGCAACATCCTAGCACTATGAATAAAGTGCTCAGTGTCATCCACCAAACCATTGTTCAGAAAGTCTCTCACTTTCTACCACTAAGAATATGACAAGCCCTCAGATCTCACTGCAGCCATTACCACTAATTCCTCACAAGCATTATGATGTGCAGAAAGATTATCTTCCATAAGGAATCCTGCTGCAACAAAATGCCTGTTTAGCAACTTCCTTTCTCAGTGCATAATTCATATTTGGATATGACCTGATTTAGGAAAAGTGTGTGTACTTAAACAAGGCAAGGCTATGAAAACACCTCTCAATTCTGGAAGACTTTGCTGGCATTTAGACTGAGGAAGAGAGGGAACACCTCAAGAATCACCTAAAATTCTCTAGAATTTGTATGGGTGCATCCTGTAAATTTAGCCTGATGTAAACAGAAGTCTGTAACACTGTAGTGCTTAAGATTTAGGATCAGTTGCACACAGCAGTTAAACAAAAGGCTTAGCACTGTTAGCCTGACAGGTACTCTGACACCATGATTAACCCTCAGTGCATTGACTTATTTACACTCACATGCTTGAATAGCATAGGAGTGAGGTAAAAAAGTAAGAAAATGTCCAAATCCTCTCATGTTCTGGTTGTAAGCAACCTTTCTGGCTTCCTCTGAGAAGGGGTTATTGCTTTTCTAGCAAGGGAAACGGATCCCCCAGGAAGGGATCCAAGTTTAGCACCATCCTGATCCATAGATCCCCTGAAAAGCAAAAGGATAAGAGAATGGTAGATCACATAAAACATAAAACCCCCTTTCTGTGATTTAGAGCAGATTCGGGCAACTTCTCAGTGCTGGTCAACTGGACTGTGATTTTCCTTCCCAGTTCAGGGACTGAACCTACCAGTAAAAAGCTAATGGGAGCTAGGAGATGCTGCTCCTCAGTGGGTACTCACTGCTGCACAAGGAGGGAGCTGCCCCCCCCGCACCAGCTTAGGGTGCCCATCTGGGAATGCCCAGCTTCCAGCCTTGCCACATGCCACCTGTGACAGGCCTTGCTGACCCTGGTGCCAGAGCCCTGCCTGGCGCCCAGAGCGCCTGCCGTTCCTCCTTGCCCTCGCACAGCAGCAACACCTGGTCTCACTCCCAGGGAGAGAGGGCTTTGGAAGCAGAGTTACCCTGGGAAGCACAAAAGGTTTATTTTAAATACATAATGAAAGAAAAACTAGCAGAGTTTTTCCTAGTGTGAGAAGAAATGTCTTAAGAAAAGAGGTTTTGTTGTCTGCTACAGTATTGGCCTGTTTCTCTTTAAGGCTTGGCTGGCATGAGACAGATGCACCATGACTAAGGAATTGATGGACAAGGTTCATCTCAACCCCAATAGGAAGTAAACCCCATTCATTTTATTTTTTCAGCTTATTCTGTCTGGGAAACCAGATTTAGCAAATAAAATTAGCAAGGTCTTGACTAAAAAGTGACACTTCCAGTTCTGTGAAGTCTTGACTACACTGGTGTAGTAAGTCTAGTTGTATGGTTCTTTATGCTCAAATATTTCAAGATCTTTCTTTTTGGCTGGCATTTCTTCCTCCAGTTAGATATATCTTTGCAGATTTATTGTCCTAGGGCCATCACTCATAGCATTGCATAGAAGTTTGGTTTTATACTGCTTTAAACAAACTTTCAGAGTAGTATTGTTTTTTTTAAAGTCAGTCATTTCCATAGATATCGAAAGCTGACTGAGCAACCATTAGCATCAGGCACTTAAAATAACCTGTCTTTAGTGCACTCATTAAGCCTTCGGTTCCTTTAATTGTATACATTATATTAGCATGTCAATGTGTGGCTGTGCCCTTCAGTTCTTCATGAACTTTTTTGGTAACTCTGTGGATGTTCTTTATTTCCTTGTTCCTCGTGGAAGGAAAAATAGTAAACTGTAAAGAAGTGGTATGAAGTAGAATAAAATGTTTCCTCACATCAAAGGAAATCCCACATGCAGTTTGCTTTTAGATTTCCCAAGCTGTAGTTACTAGGCTGCTCCCTACGTATCAGGTAGTGTTGAACTGGATTGAGCTAAAACAATACAAGGTGGCAAGTATCTGCTCTTGAAGCACATGGCTGAAGGCAAAGAAGGTCCTGAGGGCCAGTTCTACTGTCAGTTCTGGAAGGCCAAGGAGTCAGAGAGGCTCAGGAGTGCTAGCCCTGAAAGGAAGAGGGTTGCTCACCCTGCTCTCCAGGCTGCAGGCCCTTTCCAGGGATGGCTCAGTAGCCCCTACAGAAATGCCCCTGGGGGCACAAAGGGAGGGAACAGCGCTTTCCATCACAGAGTGAGTCCCAGACCTGGGAAGTCTAGCTAGCAGTTCAAAGCATGTCTTTGGCAACTTGGGCTAATTAGAAACATGGTGTATTGACTTTGCTGTTAGACACCCCAGCTTTTGCCATCTTGGGGACATGCTTTTCTCTAGCATCAGTATTGCACACAGTCTGTTTCTCAAATCTGGGGTTGTTTGCCATCTGTGAGATTACGTATTTATGTAGATAGATTAAATAGCTGACTCTGACACACTGCTTCCTTTTCTATTGTGCTAGTTTATAAATTTACATGATTATAACATTCCCTAATTCAGTGTTAAGAACAACATCTTTAGACACAGACATTAGTAATATTAACTCCTGCCTCCCCAAGTATGGCAAGCAACTATTAGTAGCATTAATATTCTATTAGCAGACATTTCACAGAGAATAATATTCACTTAAATGAGTGCTGGCTGAAAAAGGTAATACCTACATTAAATATTAATATATTTTTCTCGTGAAAATATTCAGAGGACACATCAGAAATGTCATTTCACCTTCCCTTCTGTTTGTGGAATATCTGTGATCATAATTTTCTTCCATTCATTCTTTATTTAATGAATTGATTATGAATATTTGAAAGTCAAGCTGTGCTGCTCAGTTGTTATTCATCAGAGCAGTCACACGGTACTTTTTACATATTCAAGCATTTAGGAAGCAGATCCTCACATGTGCCAGCTTAAAATTTTGTTTCCACAAATTCTCTGTGATGCAGCTTTGAAATTTCTGTTTTAAAAACAGCTGAACACAAATGCCTTCTGTAAGTGATAGGAATTGGGCATGTGCATTGGAAGGTGAATACAGGTTTTACCAGATGCAGGACTGCCTGAGCGAATGAAACAGCAAGAGAGCAGCAGAAATGCCTATGTTCCAATGTGGCTGGCTGTGTTTCAAAGTTGAATTACACTCTGCTTTCAGCAAATCTAGGAGGAGATTTGTCTCAAATAACTGCAGCACCTCCACAGGAGTATTCATTGCACCCTCTCTTAGGTGCCTCTGGAGTGTCAGTTGCTTTGCAGTGAGGCAGCGCAGACAACCAGCTTAGGCTCCATTTTTCGGTAGCTGACGCGGGGTGAAATGAATGTCGCTGAACAGTGCAAGTCTCAGATGTTGCACTGGCTGGTTGTTGCATCCCTTGCAACATTTAACATAGGTACAACTACAACCCCCTGCTTCTCTGCTTGTGTTAAGTTGGAGGTCTTAGGGAGTTTATTTATTTAACTATTTATTTATTTATTATCAGAGGTTCTCAAGTTCAGACGAAGCCATTTATGAGTACTCTCTAAATTAATTCTGTGCGGGACTAAACACAGCTCATTGCAGTTGTTCAGACTATTCCAGCATCATTATCTAAAAGAATTGGAATGAGTTGCAAAATTTGAACCCATGGAAAAAATAGAGTGCTGCTTTTTTTTGGCTCTGAAAAAAAATCTGAACTTGCTATATATTCAAATTGAGCAACAGGGCTACTGACTTGACTAAGCAACTCCAAATTCAAGATATTTTAAGGTTTCATAGATCCTCTCATTAACTCTGGAGGGAGTAGCAAATAATATTTAATCAATGCTGAAAGAGATATAATGGGAAGTGAGCTCTATAACATCTTAGAATATTATTGCATGAGGTTTTCAAGCACTATTATCTTCAGGAGCACTTGAAACATTCATGTATTTATGCAATTGATAATTTTGGAGTGCCTCCCAAAACAACATTGGATTTTTCATTTAAGGGTTTTCAAAGCAGCACAGGGTACTCACTCCCTGAACATCCAACATCTGTAAGGCAATTTAGGCTAACAACCCAAGAACAGAGGCACCACTAGCCAATATTAAAAATGTAGCTCTTAGCTACACTGTCAGGAATCTGATGCACTGTAGCACAGTGCACACCAAGATGCCGAGCACTGATCTTTTTTTTCAGAGCAGATGTAGTCTCATGCTGTTGAATCTTCATACTCAAATAGACACACTGAGCAATGCATAGCATTTAGTACATGCCTTCAGAGCAGTAACTCCAAGGGTGAGTTAAAATAACTAGCATTATTTCTCTGACTGTTAACAAAAATAAATTCATCCTGCATATCTTTGTCTATCTCTCAGGACAGTGTAACGTATCTACAGGGCCTCCCCACTTGCCTCCTTTGAACATTATGCAGTACAACGCTTTCATTTGCAGTGTAGGCAATTGCAAGGACTGTTCACCTGCAGATCAGGGGTTCTCTGTGGTATACAAACAAGGCAAAAGGACACGCTGTCTGACCGTGCTGAAGCAGACAGGCACTGTGTTTATGCTTCACAGGACTCTATGTTTTAATAAGCATTTAATTTTCTGTACGGCATTGGAATCTGCAACTAGGCTTTAATAGTAACACTGAGCTGAAAATGTGGCAAGGACTTTACAGGCATTAGTAAGATGCATCCTGGGTACCAGAGGACTTTCAGCTTCACTAGCTGATATAGCATTAAAAGACAGGCAGCCAGCCTGTCATCTCTCCTGATCACCACTCTGTTTTGTTGAACTCTGTATTCTGGTTCATTCCTTGTGTTTAAATTGGGAAATTCTATTAGCAGTCATTGCCACTTCCTTCACTGATTTTGATGCCTTCTTTTAAAGGCAAGCCAATGCTGAAGGGCTGGCCAGCTGGTGAACTAGGTGATGATAAGTCCTCCAGAAACATTGATTTCACAAGCTGCAGAAACAGCATTAAAGTTCTTTTCAGAAATATGAAAATGTTTAAAAGTTGCTATCTTTTTTTTTCCATTAAAAAAAGTCTTTGGCTTTCAGTATTAGACAGCCAAACTGTAACTATTAATCTGATAAACTCTAGTCTCTATTTATTGCAGAACTAGGAGAGGCATCGGCTTTTGCAGAATTTATCAAGTATTCACAAGTGTTAATGTTTGCAGAGTTGCTGGGTTGGGTTATGCATCTGCACAGATATTTGGAGAGTGATAAAGGCAACTTAAAAAAAAATGCCCTATCTCTCTGCTATGATATTATTAGATGCTCTGTGAGTGGGTTCTTGCTTGTCTAAGGTTATTCCATTCCAAAGAACTTACGTGTTGTCCTTAAGATACTACTGTCCTTAGAATCAGAGTGATGACAGCAGACCACTGTTTTCCTGAATTAAACATATGGTAATGTATCTCAGCCCCTCTTTTTCTTGACATCTCTAATTTCTGTGGAGCTTTCCATAACTTCAAGAGTGCGTAATATAATCAGCCAGAGAACAACAGTTCCATTCTATAACTTTAAAGGTCTCTAATTTTTTTTTTTTGTTCTGCCCTGGTTCACACAAAATACAGACTTTGGAAAATATTGCAAAACAGAACTATTGCATTTGTCTAACTTGAATTGGAAAAAACCCCTCACTTTTTTTAGTCGCTGTTTTTTCCCTCTCTCTCGCTGGTTGGAAGTGAAATGCACCACAGGAATATTCACATTTAGAATTTGTTGAATCTGTACTTTCTTCAGAGATTTTTATGCTTTGACAATGCACACTATTCTGTGGGTTTGTATTTAGTCAGAAGTTTCTGGTAATTTCTTTCAACATCAAGGAAAGTCTGGTTTTGGGGAAGGACTTCTAATATTTGCTGATGTGACTGCCAAGTGTGATATCTCTGGTTTACCAAGTTTCATTGCAAGATCATTGTTCCACAGCTGATTATACCATCCTGCCACTTAAGACAGTTCAGGACTCCTCAGAAAGAGCCTTCCCATAGAAGTTAACTGGGTAAGTGGTAGCCTATTCATTCCTCCTGATGTGTGCTAGCACTAGTCCTTGCCAGATTAGAAGGAGAAAGGAAATTAGAACTTTCCCAGAACTCATCTTTGTTCTGTGATTTGTCTCCTGATTTTTGCATGAATGTGGGCTCTCCAGGCCACACTCTTGGTTGTCTCACTTGTGCAGACTTGTCTCTCTGTCTGGAATCTGGGCTCTCTTTCATCTGAGTCCTCCTGGCTTTGTGATACCACCAGAACTCTGAGAGCAGGTGTCCTCCAGTTCTTTCTACTCCCATGTTTTCTGCTTCAAAGGCTGAACACACCTCGCTCCTTCCATTTCATCAGACACACCTCAATCACCTCCAGCAGCACAAATGACTGATCGGGCTCTCCTACACAAGTCAGTTTGCAGAAAGGACCTACCTGTACTGCTGCTGTTTGCCATTCCCAACCCAAGCAGTAGTCCCAGGACTCAGACTGACAGGGCAGACAAAGGGTCAATGTATTAGCGCAGTTGTACTCTGTGCTAAGATATGACCCTGCCTTTCCATTTGCCAGCATCTTCATTCTCCCCTTTCCACTGCTGGCATCTTGTGGGCCCAAAGCAGCTCCCTGGGCAGGTGGTTTAAACACTGCTCTCAACTTGTTTCTCCATGGGCGATTGTGAGCTTTTGTTTGCATGTTTGCTTAGAGTTAACATTAGAAGAAGTTGGAAAAGCAGCTTCTGAGTGTATTTACTAGGCATGGTAGACTTACAGATTTCTCTGTAACAAGGTGTGGGAGCTTTCCAGCATGCTTCCCTAGGACATAAGCTTTGCCTAAAAATGGTGACATGTATAAATAAATGTATATTTATAAACCTGCATTTACGCTCATTGATTCTGTTATACCAAAAATTTACATGGCAGCCTGCTGTGGTTCTGTCCTGGTGGTTGTAATTCTTGCATCATTTCCACCAGTCACATGACCTCAGTGTTTCACTGTTGCTTGAAAAAGGGTGGGAACTTGGCCTCATTGACGTCAATGGTAAAACACTCATTAAGTTCACCAAGAGATTTTCTTGGCCCTTTTATATAGCTCTAAATGAGGGGTTTGTATCTGTGTCTTCAGCAAAGCAGGCTTTTGCATCTCTAAAGAGGGCTGTGTTGCAAAGGCAGCACAATGAGATACGCTACCCACTGTAAATTACATGAGGAGACTAAAAGGCAACGGCACAGAGGTTTCTAAAGAGAGGCAAAGTGCTGAAGCTTGTAGCACATATGGGGTTCAGCCCAGGGCCTGCTGCAGTTTTCTCCCTCTTTTTGTGATTGATGTTTACCAACAGCAAGAGTGTCTCATCAGGTTGTTACTAAGGTCACTGATTTTGGAGAACAGAGTTAAGGCAACTCTGAAGGTTTCCCAAGGGATCCTATATGACAGATTTATTGATGGATATTAACTGAGACATTCACAAACCCTATGAACAAATGCTAACCTCTCCTCTGCTGCACTGAGAATACCACAACCAGAAGCCGCTTCTCTAGTGCAGGGGTCTTCAGACACAACAAATGTGTCTCTTGATTTCAGCTGCAAACGAGTTTTTCTACCAGGCCCTGTTGCTACTTAAAGCACCCTGCCCTGCAAGCAAGACAAGGGGTCTGGCAAAGGCGCCTGTGGTAAACAATTCTGGAACAGCAGAGTGTACCTTGCAGAATAGAGAAGCTAACAAATTAAAGCCACAGGAAGCCTCTCATATCAACAGAAATATCTGACATCCTTCTTATTTATCATTGGGGCGGTCCTAGGCAGTGTCCTAAAAGGTGTAACATGAAGAATTTATTACACATTCACTGAGAAAAAAGAAAAGAGCACTCAACTAACTGATGAGAGAAACAAGGAGATACCACCTGTGATTCCTCCTTACAAGAAATGGCTCTAGACTGTAGTATATTCCAGGAGTGTATTTACTTTTGTCCTGTGTTCCACTTTGGATTATAAAGAGAGAAAAAACCTCAAATGTTCAAGCACAGATGATGTCTTTGTGGCAGAACTTAGTCCTATAGAAATACTGAGTACATGGACCAAGATGTTTATTCCTTCTCTTCATGTCACTGTGGTTTCTCTGATATCACTAGAAGAATCCAAATAGATGACAAATGTGGTTTCATGCGTAGAATGTGTTATTGCTGCAGAGCTTTATTTTGCTTAGATACATTATTTAACTAAATAGGCAAGCAATTGCATTATGGAAATGCTGTGACTGAATGGCTGCAGATACTCACTGTGTTCACTGCTTCATCCTCAGATATCTATGTGCAATTTAACTGCAAGACTTTTCAAGCTTGACAGAACAAAAGCCATTCCTTGGAGGCACTGCCAAAGGGCACTATGGAGTCCTAACATTTTGTAACCATACTCTGAGGTTCTCAAACTTTAGCCACAGAAAATGGAATTCAGCTCAAAGGAATATGCATGTGGCAGTGCACAGGCTCTCTAGTTTGCACCAGGCCCTGTCTGAAGAGGTTCACTATGAGAGACAACACAGCTCATGGCAGCAAGATGTCAAAGTTCTCCCTCACATACACATACAAGCAACGCTGAGTTTTCCTCTTATACCTTTAGTACTACGTAATAACAAGCAGTCATGTTATAAATAGATCCTACTGAGAGATTTTCCTAATGCAGAATCCATGCCCCATGCACACACTTTTTCAGTGCAGCCAATATTTGCAAAAGTTCTGGTCTGACTCCAAAGGAGCGACCTTTGCAGGGAAGAGCTGGAGAGGCAGCAGAGCCGCAGGGTTTGTCTACATGGCCACAGCCAGAAGCAGCTCAGGATGCAGTGTCTAGGCAGAGTGCTCAGAGAACATCAGGTCTAAAGGTATCCTTCAGTTAATCTAGCACCCAATCTTGCAGGGTCTATAATGGTTTCCTTAAGAGAACTGAGGCTGAAGGATCAAACTTTTTTTTTTTAAAATCACAATCTAGACAGATAAAAACTTGTAGTTAAGGGCTTACCAGATGCCTGTTTTAAAAGAGATTCTAGAAATTTTAATAGATGTGATTGTTCTCCAGAACTGTTAAAACCAACTTTATAGACTACAAACTACAGTTCTACATTGCCTAAAGCTGGAGGTGACCACCACAGGTAACTTCAGCAGCTACCTGGGAGACGAAAGACATTGCTCACAGCAGCAGTCCCTGCTATAAAGGGTTGCCCCAAACTTAACGGGCCAGAAAGTTAAAGAATATATGGAATTAAAATTTAGCTATCAGTAGTATGTAAGGATCATTGCCTAACTGATGAAATGCCATAACTTCTTAACCTTATGAGTTGCTTCATAAAGACTTAATGGAGGGAAAATTCTGTTTTCAGAAATCAGTTTCGATTAATATTTTTGTACAATGTGTGTTAAAAACCAAAAATATTGTCAGGTATCACTGGGGTGAAATAACTGCAGGGAATAAATACTAGGAATATGATGGGAAATACATTTGGGGCAATTTGCATTTTCTTTATACCTGTAAATTTAGGAGTAAACTCCAATCAATACTGGCATTAGAATTATAAGGACAGAAAACTAATGGATTAACGGATTGAAGCTTTTATGCCTGCTTCTTCTTCATGCAGGAAGGTAAAAAGTAAAAAAGGTTTTCAGAAATGAAAACAGAAGTATGAAATTATGACATAAATCAAAATCCAGAGAAGATTGGCCAGAAAAATGCTAGACTTAAATGAGCATTAAAACAGCACCAGCTTGTTCCTGGGGATCTCGTGCTATTTATTGCATGGTTTGCTAATGAAAGGTGCCAGACTCACTATTCTTACTGTGTAACAACACACCAAGGGGTTCTGGATAGAATACAGGATGATACTAGGGTGTCTCAGAAGCATAGGCAAAGCCAAATAATACCATCTGGTAGCCAGGTTTTAGTGAATAAACGCAAAAGCTGGTGGAAGGTTATGACAAGCAGACCAAAGCTTAATAATGCAGAGACATTAATCCTTTCTCCCCTGCCTGATTACCCCAGCAGAAAGTGTGCACCAGTCTGCTCTCTGTAAATGATTCAATTTACCCTCCCCACTCTCCCCCCAGCTGCCCCCAGCAGGCTTGTGCAGCATTTAGCAAGTTTTCAGCATTGCCCAAATAATAAATTAACATCAAATAGAAAAACAAAAAATTTTAAACAATTTCTATTAGCTCAAACTCTATCTTCCCAAGGTAGAGTCTGTGCCTAGAACTGATTTCATCCAGGCAAACTGTACTCTTAAAGAAAAAAAGAAAGTGTCTTGAGAAGTTCCCCCAGACACAGGCATGCCATAAACAGGTGTCGTTTTCTTCATGGTCGTTTGGTGCAGTTCACTTCTCATGTCTACAGGATAATCAACAAGTTTTGCCTAAGTCTCTGCACTCTGGCATGCTTGAAGGCTGATGGAAGGGCAGTGGTACCTGCAGATTCCTGCTCCCAGAAGATGCTAACCAAGTACTTTGAATCCTAGGATTCCTTATCATGCCCTTTGTCGGGTCCTTGTCATGCCCTCCTGTCCCCAAAGGGTCTTTACAGCGTTGAGATCAGGGTGAAGATGGTTTGTGCAGATGCTCATCCTACTTTGAGGATATCATCTTGTGTCTGACAGTGGAGGTTCAGGACAGGATTTTCTTCTGAAGGAGCTGCAGGAGAACAAGTCATGTGTGACTCTAGTGCAAATAGTACAGGATATTGGCTATTATAAAGGGTCTGTTAACTGTCTTGCTCCAAACCATTCATGCCATCCAGGGATGACCCTGAGCATATGGTACCTGTATGGCTATCAAGAGCCCACAGTCCCTTCCCCCACTGCATTCAAGTCCATCTTGCTTCCCAGGCACTGGCAACATGCCACTTGCCAAGCTGCCCCTCTGCTCTCAGCTGCCATTTGGCTGAGAGGTGCTGTGACCAAGCTGCCTGATGTGCAGAGTCAGGGCGGGACTAACCTGAGCTGATAGGCAGGCAGTCCTCCCAGAGACAGCTCATCCCCTAGGGATGGAGACTCATGGTGAGCAAGTCTGTGTTTGGGGAAGGATAAAAGCATGTTTTAACTTGGAATGAAGGAAAAAAACAGCCATGCTGTGGGTAGAAGAGCTGTTCTGGCCTCTGTTAATGAGCAGATAAGATACAGTATTTGTAGATGGAAACTTAAATTCATAGTGGTTGGCTCTGACACTGGCTCTGGCCCATCCCAGGGAGAGCTCCTCCAGGGAAGACATCTGCATGTTGTTCTCCATCAAAGGCTGCTCAAGGAGACCAAGCCCTTAAGGGAATAGCTACATTCTCAAGATCTTCCTTTCTGCAGGATGAAACCAGCATATACAAAAAATGCAGATCCCTAGCAGAGACACCATCCACTGCACATTTTTGAGGATCAAACTGTCCTAATGAACTCTTTGGTAGATGTGGAGGAATGAAAACTGGTGGATGGGCTGTGAGATTTCTAGGAGGCAGGTCATGAATTTTTCAGCATACAGAGGTGGTGCCTACCTGTGGTAAGCTTATTACCCTTGCCTCTGCAGCCTGTAGAAGCCTGAGCAAATAAATATAAATCATCCACAGAGCAATGAAAATAGGTAATGGGGTAGTGATATACTGGGATAGCTGTGTGTCCTTTAAATGTCCCCTCTTCCTTGCTGGATTATGCCCTTATGAATACTCATATTCCGTGGTAAGAACTGAGACAAATACTTCCCAGTGACAGAAAGTTGTTTTGAGCTTGGCTTTGGTGTTTGTTTTTTTCTAAAAAAAAAAGGCTGACACACCTGCCTGGAGTACATGTGCTTGACGTGGGTGCATGTAGCAGGCAGAGCAAACCAGGCAGGTGCCCATCCCAAGGCCTCAGGGTCAAATTTTGGCATATGCCCAGCAGCCATGAGCTGGCCCATGCTCTGGCTATGCACCCTGAGGGCTCAGAGTGCTTGGCAGGGTTCAGGACTTGCGCTGCTCTGCTAACACAGCTCGCACTTGGCATGTCAGTAAGTCATCAGCCAGGCTTGCAGTTCTGTGTACAGGGGTAAGACAGTGGGGTAAGGGAACTCTAGAACATGAAACTAACAGTTTTGTACAAAATCTGCCCTCTCAGCCAGCAGCAACCTGAGCCAATGTCCATGGCCCAATGCTTATCAAGGCAATCCTCTGGGTTACACAAACACAAAGGAACTTCTTTCTGCATCAGTCTGCCAAGCAACCAGTATGCTTGCAGGTTGTGGTTGGTGTTGGTTGGTAAGTCATTTGACATAAGAGCATACTCAGTATTCTTCATGGTGTGAAAAATTTGAGAGTGCTCAAGCAAGGCCATTTTTCAACCTTGCAAGTCACTCAGCTACAATCTCATTCATCGTTAGGGTAGCTCTCCCAGTTGCCACATGGAGTAGTGATCTGAAGGTTGAATAAAAGCTCAGATATTGAAGGCTGAGAACCATGGAGCAGGCTTTGGTTTGAAAAAGCCTAGGTCAGATTTCAAGAGATGATACCATAGTGTTCAACATGGATATCATGCAACCCTAAACAGAAATAGAACCCTCTCTCAGAAAACATGCACCATTCAAATAATTGCATATTTTTATTGATAAACCATAAATACAAATAAACCTGTTCTGGAGTGTCCTAAGGTGTTCAATAGGAGTTAACTCAATTGCATTTCAGAGGAACTGCTCTGAGGCATGGAGAATGAGTTGAACACAACTATCATCCTCATCACAGAAAAAATGGGATATTTCCAATCCATCTATAGACTTCCATATCAGGGGAGAGTTGCTAGACATAGCATGCTATGAGGCTATGGAAAGCCTCTCATCTTCTGCAGAATAGTGGAGAGTGTTCTGCATGGGTAAGTTTCCTTGGTATGTATTTTTTAATCCATCTAGCAAAATATATGCTAACCTGCCCAGCTAGGATATTCTTCCTCCTCTCCGTTCATACATACTCTCTGAACTAGATGACATTGAAACCAGGAGTGCTCTTGCCTGTTTGTCAGTAAGCTAAGCTCTGCAGCCTAAACCCCTGTAGATTCAATAAGTACAGTTTTCACCCCTCTGTTCTCCCCTTGTGCCTCCATCCAGTTTGCCTTGTCCTTTTTTTACCTATTTCATCTGATTCAAACAAGTGTGACAGAGACTTCTGACATTATTGCCAGTGCCCTGGTCCTGTGTTGCTCTGAAAACACTGAAGCAGAAAGTGAATGGTCAAGGTACCTTCAGCTGAGCAGAAACTCTGGAGCCTTCTAGGAAATATTTCAGTGAAGCTGAGGTGATGGATGGAAAAAAGCAGCAAGGCTGGGGAAGCAAGACATTTTTTGTTATTTTAAACACATGTGCTTCTCTTGATTCATAATGGGAATTTGGGTGGGAAGCACAGCTGGGGAGGCAGAGGGAGAGGCTTCTTTTTATTATGAAAATATGTGCTAATTGCAGCAGGGAGGGAGGGTGGGACAGAGTATCATGGAGAAGCCACCTGCAGTGGAGGTGGGGAAGGCAAAAAGGCCAAAGGATACTATGTTTTACTAGCTGTAGATGCAAAATAACCCATTTCTTCTCTAGTGCCTGAACACGGGCTGGCCAGCCGGCCTCAGATCACTGAGGTTCAGATCTGCTTCTGGCAAGAGCTTTTATGGCCTGTTTCTAGCACCTTCTAGTTAGACTTGCGTGAACAATTGGTTTTGGGTGGAATGAAATGTTTCAGTTGACCCAAAACTGACATTTGTTTTCAGTCAGTCTTCTAAAACTCATATTCTTTCCCTTTCAGGCATCAATTTGTATGATGTTTGTGTTTGTTTAAAGCCAAGTAGAGGAACTGCAGGGAGGCATGATCTACACACAAGAAATTGGAAAAAGTTCTTTCTCAGCAATGAAAAATCCAGGAATGTCCACATCTCTCTCCCATGTTGTAAGAGAACTCTCTTTGGGCACATGTTGTAAGAGAACCCTCTTTGGGCCTTTTACTTTCTGAGAAACATTTAACACCCCCCACTCCCCCCCAGCTATGGGTGATTTTGAGCAGCAGAGTATCTGGCCAGGGCTCTATATTAAATGCCTGACTGTGTATTGGTTGATGCTGGTAAGGCACCCAGTTGCTCCACACGTTGGGTAAATGTCCAAATGCTCTTTTTCTCAATGGCTATGGTAGAGCTCCAGCCACAATAGATTAATCGAAAGAGATCCATAGTATGGTGTTAATTAATCTCAAATTATTTGACAGTCATAGTCCAGGCAGCAAGTCAAAGAAAGAGCTTTATTTGGATTAATAGACTAATTGCTGCTGGTCTCTCTTTGAAGCCTTTTTTTTAGTACTCAGAATGTAAATGTGGGTCACTAGAACTATGTTACCTGGGGGCCTCAGATGATACAATCTTGTTGAGGTGTGCTGGAGGGGTTCTACCACAAGTGCCAGGAGATACATTTGTTCTGCAATAAACTATATAAACTCCAATGGGCCTGGTACCTCTTCTGAAAGAGCAAAAGAAGCTCCACTGTTTCCAATTACTGTTCTAGTTTCCTCTTAACCTAAATGATTCAGTACTGCTCCTCTGGAAATGGCTCTTGGGCCAATGGCCCTCAAGATGAAATACAGCAGTATTATTTTTCTTTTCTTTGAAGCCTTGTGGGCAACTAAAACAGGGGAAGGGCTCATAATTCCAATTGAGTACCTTCTGCTCTCACCTCTGAAAAATCCCTCTGTGATCCTAACTGGATTGTTTAGGTGTCTAATAACTTGCAACCTACTCCAAATACACTTCATCCTTTTTGCAGAGAAGTGCAGTATTTTATGTCTGGCTGATTGAGAAAAAAGCCACATAAAGGAGCAGATGAGAAGTAAAATTTGGGTTGCTGAGGTCTCAGTTCCAAGGACCTAGAGAGTGTTTTGGTGAGTGAGGAAAGAAGGAAAGGAAAAAGGTTTGCAAGAAAAACTGATACACTCTGAAGCTATGGCCAAGTATTTCCTACTCTCCCCCTCAAACAAGTTCTCATTCTTTGGTGCTTTATGTGAATTATTATTAACCACAACTTGACTGCTTGATTCTGCTTACCCCAGTAAGCACACTTAACAGCCTCTGACAACACTCAACTTGTCCATGTCTACTGGGATAATTTCAGTATGAAAAACTCTACAATAAAAATAAAATTCTTCTCCAGCTTTTGTGACTCTACTTGTTATGAGAACACAGTAAGCAGGTAGATATAACCAGAATTAATACACAGCCTCTCACAGACAAACCACATTTTTCTTAGGCACCATGAAATGCCTGCTAATTTTTTTTTGTTTTCACACCCAAAAGTTGGCCAGGAGGTGCTCTTGAGAAGAGCTTTGCAGTGAGCTTCATTGAGCTCTGCAGTGAAAAAAAAAGCCTCCTAAGGGACCATGCATGAAGCAATATGAGGGTGAGTCAATTAGAAAATCATCTGTGGCGTGATGCAGGAAGTTCTCTGGCTGGTACATATACTACAGTTTTCCCATAAATAGAAGTAAGGAAATTGTTGCTCTAAAACTTGAATGTGGAGCTAATTTGAGTGTGATCTCACAGAGGGTTGTTGCGGAGTTCCTAGTTGTTATTATTTGGTGATTGAGCATAGCTTGTACATCTGAAACTCTTTGTCTATTCATTCCGCTTTTAGACATGTAGCAGCAGATGCCATACCAATTCACAATGGAAGATGATTCAAGCAGAGATTTCTCTCTATTTTGGGGATTTAGAAAGGCTTCCTAAGCCCTCAAAATTCTGCTCATTAATTCCTTGACTGCTGTCATAAATCTTATATTTTGATAACTCACTCATTAGCCCAGACAAGCAATATGCAACCCTTGGCAAGAGCTCAAGACCCATCTTCCATAGAGCAGATGATAGAAAACAACAAAATATCTGGCTTCTTCACTGGAAATTTAAGCCTAATACATCTAGTTTCCTTTTCACTGCCCAGAAAAAAAAAAAAAGGTTGATGCTTGGACTTCCTAAGATCAGTTCTTTTTTATTGTTAGACTGCATTTTACCCTGTTGTACTTTCATTTCACTTTATGAGAGTTGCTGTTTTCCAGTGAATGGAGAATCATTAATCATACATTGTATCTTCAAACAAAATCCACAGACACTTTCCATATTCTAAAGCAAACCCCTCCTTCTTCCCTCTGAGCTTCACAAAAGGTTTCCCACTACTCAGAGCCTAACCAGTGACTGGAAGTCTGTGTCTCCAATGGCCATGGACTCAAGGAAGTAAATAATTAGACTGCCACCAGCTGCATAAGTTAAACGTGATGTAAGTGTTGAGATTTGTGCTTCCATACACACAAACAAACAAGCAATGGTCAGGAAAGGAATTTTTCATAAGTCAAGAAAACTCACATATAAAAATATTTTCCAACATGACCAAACGTTGAAAGTTTGATCTTTGGTGTATAATCTGTAGCAGGTATACAGAAACTGGTAGGAAATTATTCAATTATTTGATTTTAAATTTTAGTGCATGTATGATGGTTGGCTGGGAATTCTAATAGCATTAGTAAGGGCGAGCTCTTTTGGAGTACTGCAAAGCACCTGCTAGCCTATTTCTCTACTACTTTGCAATCAAAATTTCAACAGCAAACCAGCACAAACGTTTTCTGGAATCTTGACATTGCAATGAACTTTTTTTTCCCCTTGTTATCTATTCAAAGAGAAAACAAAAATAGGGTCTGTAAGTCCTTACATGTGTGACAGACTCCCTAAAACTCAAAGTCACTGACCAGAAGGCCCGATTTAAAGAGGGCACACCATGAGCAAGGCCTTCCTTGTCACGCTGCGACTGACCGAGCTCTTTGCGTGCTGCCAGCTATACGGTATTGCCAGTTTCTCCATTCACTGGGACAAGGAACATGCTTTGATGTGGACACTTCTGGTCTGGACTACAGGCATATTATCTGTTTCACTGGTCTTAACGTGTGTAGCTAAATGATTGCTGTAGCACAAATATTTTTAATCATGATGAAGCTCCAAGTGAAAATATAGATTAGTTATTCCCCCAGAATAGCTCAGGGTGGCTTCTGAGGCTTCTCAAACCGGGTGTCGAGTGATGGTTATGTACACACATCGCAGTGAGGCACTTGGGAATCCAAGCCTTGGTAATAAAAGTCCAGCTTTTAGGAAGCACTACTTCTCGGAAAGGGTGGTCAGGCACTGGAATGCACTGCCCAGGGAGGTGGTGGAGTCACCGACCCTGGGGGTGTTCAAGGAAAGACTAGATGTTGTATTGAGGGACATGGTTTAGTGGGAGCCAGTAGTAATAGGTGAATGGTTGGACTGGATGATCTTTTAGGTCTTTTCCAACCTTGATAATTCTGTGATTCTGTGATTCTTCTAGGTCGAGTGAAACTACTGCTGAAAGTATTGAGGATTAACCCGTTTTCTCAATAGAAATTATACGGTGCATACCCCCATCCCATCTTCCTATGACTTTTCCTATGTCTTAGATTTTATGACTGACAAAATAGTGACAGCTCCATCCCTTACAATTTCTTAGGGAAATGCAGCTAATGCTACCTGGAAGGCCAAACAGCCAGGGTTGAAGTGAGCTGGGAAGGGAGAGAACTTGCGTGGCTCAGGAAAACAAGCAGTCTAAAAGTTTCCCAAAAAATTAAACTAAAACATAATTACTAAAACAGTTTTGAAAGGAGGGAGTTGAATTACTGAGTGTGGCTGTGATCATTCTCCTAGTTTAAATTACTCTGGTATAGGTGAACTGAAATAGGAGCTGGACTCTGCTAATTATCTGCCCTACCCACAGGTGATCACAATATGTGCCATGCAAGAGCCCTGCAAAAGCAAAATTTACACGCCTGGAAATGACAAGTGTGCATATTAAAACCATTTTTGCATTCTACAAGAATAGCAAAGTCCTTTGATAGCTAACCAGGAAAATCTTAGGNGTGATTTAGACAACATTTCCCTTGAATTAGTTCATTTTAAAAGAGAACAAAGGGTTTGTCCTGCTGGGTAGCTTTTCAGCAGGGATGCCCTGCCTGCCTTATTTCAGATCTGCAACATTATGTGGTTTCAATTAGTGGTAGCACTTGCAACACTAGTAACACAGACATTTTGGCATGAAATCTGACTCCAAGGTATGAAGGGTACTTAAGATCTACTCAGGGATGGGTGGACAAATACAGTATAGTTGAAACAGTGTTGATCATTTGTCATAATGGTGTCACTTCTAAATACCTCACTGTATTTTTATAGGCTTTTCATTTCTTCTTTGTCTCCCTATTTAGAATATACTTTTAAAATGCTTATCTAGCATCTGTATTTCCTGTCTGTTTTGTCACCTTACCAGGCCCTCAGTTAAGTTTTTCTTCAGATTTTTAGAGCAGCCAAGTGTCCTAACTAAACATGCTTAAAATACTATAGCACTTATGCATAACATTTATTAGTCCTCTTCATCTTCAAAGTCTTTTGCAAACACTAGTTACAGTAACAACAATCCTGCATTGTCAGGGACTGACTGGCTTAACAGGCCACCGGTGCCCTTAATGTTGTGAAGCAATTACTAAAATATCCTTTTGAAGGCAAATGCTAATTCCTTTAACTTTTCAGTCAGGAAAACTGTCTTCTGTTGCTACTCCACATCAATGTAAGTGCCTCTTGTGATACATCTGCTGGCAGAAAAAAGCCTGTGCATGAATCAGTGAAGTTCCCCAGTCCTACTTAGCCTGGATATCTTGATAGGCAGGTGACATTTTGATGAGCAAAATGACAAATGTCACTGCTGTGGTGATAGACATATACAATATTCCAGATATCCACTGAAAAAGAAGTGATTAATACAGGAATGAGAGGCAACTTCTCGACAAGATTTGAACAAGTAGAACTATAATATTTTTAGTAATAAAGTGAGTAACTTATCTCACATCTGTCATGGTGCTAAAGTAGTTTTAGCAAGCCTTTCCTATATGCTACTCTAGATGGTCATTGTCAACAAACAGCATAACTGAGAGCAGAACACAGCACAGCTACGAGTTTATTTTTCATGAGTTGCATTCCTAATCCCCACTAAAGGACGTAAGTTTGTTTCAGTCGTGCTGAAGGTTTGAGAGCAAAAAAGGACTGTAAAGATTGCCACCATGTTTGCTAGCCCAATGCTGGTAATAGATCTTGGAAAAAAATCTTACTTTAAAATCACCACATATTTTGGTTATTTTATTCTGGTGCTTGTGGTTGCTCTCAAGCTGAAACAAAAGGTAGTGCCTGTTTCAAACAGAAAGTGTGGAAAATGCTGCTCATGTCAAATGCTGCCATACTCAGCTCCTGAGTTATTCACGTGTCTGGTCAAGAGTATTTGTATCAGTGTCTACTTCAGCCTTGCTTGCACAGCCATTGAGCCTTACGCTCACTCATGCTAGGCAACAGCAACACAACCAATGGAGTGGAGGAGGGAGCAAAGCATGAGATGTAGTTAGACTTTCTGATCCACTTAACAGAAATGAGAATATCAATGAGCAGTTAGGCCAAATATGGTCAGAGTCATATGCAGTGTAGTTCAACTGATTTAGAGCTAGAACACCAAATTTACCACACACCTCTTCAGTGTCTCTGCAATGGCAGCATCTCATTTTGATAAGAGTTTTCTTTTTACATGACAGATAATCCACAGTGATCCACAATCATACAAGCTGGCTTTTCCCAGTTCCTTTCAGACTGCTTAACAGCTTTATTGCAGTTCTAGGAATAAAGATGATCGCATTTCACTCACTTAAGAGAGTAGGTTTACTGCACTGTACCATTTGCCACCATCCTGATGGGCCTTTTTTGTGTGTCTGATTAATACATGTATTAATGCTAATAAAACACTTAGGGAGTTTCCCAGATGCAGACATGGCCCCTTAATCCTTCCCTGTTCTGCTGTGGATAATAATTTTTGCAACATGAGAACTTGCGCCAGTAAAGTGCATTTTAACACCTTGTGCCGTTATCTATATGAACTGATGATCCTAATAGAATCCCAGCAGTGCAGTTAAACTTTATTTCTTAGATTAATCAGGCTAAAAGACAGTTAACTAAGTTTCCCAAAGGGCATCTTCTTTACATTAAAAAAAAAAAAAAAGGAAGAGAAAAAAAAAAAAGAAAGATGCTCCTGGAATTGTCCATCACCAGAAATTTCACTCATTGAGGAAAGAAAGGCACCAACACTATAAAAAGAAAGGGTGTTTTTGTCTTATAGTGGACAGCATGGTGCACAAAAAAAAAAAAAAAAAGAAAAATTTT
>VZTU01020974.1:33993-49680 GCA_013400835.1 Zapornia atra
AAAAAAAAAAAAAGAGAAATATTTTCTGAACAAAGAAATCAAGCCAGTCCCCCTTTTTTTGATCTTTAATCCCTTCTCTCCCAAGTAGAATGGCAAAGGAGCCCTTCTCTCTTTCTAATAAATAGCTAGCAAAGGCAGGCATTCAACGCTATGTCCCTTTGATCAGCACAAAGCTGTCAGCTCCTGCCGGTTTTTTTTTCTACCAGCTCTTGTTCCTGGTTAAAAGTGGAAGTAATACCCCCTGAAAGAAATACCCTAGGTGTCCTGCAAATCATCAATCCTATTTTTTCCTTGTTGTTTTTCAGTGGCCCACCCTCCTGGCCTGAGCAACCTCCTTACTAACACCCCTCTTCCTCTTTCCACTCATTTTCCAGAATACCAGTTTCATTTGATACGCAATTCAATGTGTCAGTCTGACCTACTGGGACCTTGCTGTCTGAGACTCTACCACTGCACAGACAGGGGAAACCTTCCTTCTAGCAATAAACAATGTTTACTTCCATCCATTCCTTTTCCTGTAAAGGAATTGAAAAATACTTTATAGACACAGCAAGGGGACTTTTTTAGTAATTGGCTTTTAATAATTTATAGTGCAGCACTAACTTTATAAAAAGCACAACCCAAACAGCAAATAAAAAAATCCCAGGTTGTGCTTGACCGAGTGTCTGAGATCCCATTTTGCTCTAATCTTCAGGCTGCTGCATTTGAGACAACATCGTTGCATCTCAGCAGTAAACAGTCTGCAAATCTTGCTGCTTTCAGCCAGGTCACTCTGCGCATGTAAAGCAGGCTCCGTGTTTACTGCTCCCATTAGCTGCAGTCTGCATTTCTGCTCCTCACAGCGCCAGCGCCTCTTGCGCCGCTCGAAAGAGATTGCGCAAAGGAAATCATTCACAAAGGCAAACAATCACAATCAAGTGTTGAACATGAGACTGGCTGGTAATGGGAGAGCAGGGCAGAGGCTGTGGTGTCTGTGTGTGTGTGTGTATAAAGGATTGGAGCGGGAGGTAAGGGGGAAAAGCGACTGTATGAAAGATGATTATTACTGCACAATGTTATATCCTTAGTGACATGTAATGCTATTTAAATACCTTTGCCATTTCCCCCTGGTGATTGCTGCACTGGGTGGGTTCTGTGTGCCTATAGAGATTTATTTTTCAAAAAATCAGGATGGAGTGAATGCCGCTCGTTGTTCTGGCTGCAAAATGTCAAACTGCAGCGGAAAGAAATACAGCATTGCAGTGGTGGTGCACTGAGGCCCCCGGTAGGAAAGCAGGAGCTATTAAGTGGAAAATTCCTGCAGAGGATGTGTTTCCATTTCTAATGCGAAGAAAGAGAGTGTTGTTTGAGGCTGGCAGGTCTGTGGAAAATACAGAAAACACAGGGAAGATGAGAAAATGACCTCATTGAACTCTGAGAACTTAAGCAAACAAACAGCTCCAGCCAACATACCACATTCTTGCAGCCCTTCTGCCCAAACATCAAATTGACCTATAAATTATATAATCCCCCACAGCTCCCGTACCCCATGTAAATGTGGGGAGGGAGAAGGGGGTTTTCACTACAGGGGGGTGGTGGGTGAGTGTGNTAAAACCTGCTGCATTAGGAAAGACTATATGGGGGTGAGCTGCCCGCGCCCCCCACATCACCACCTTCCCGCCCCAAATGTAGTACTCACATGAGGTTCAGGTTTAATTGCGCTCTGAATACCAGCAGAATGATGGCACTAGTTGTTTATTATAGTATGAACTATTTCAGTACGGCATAAATTTTCCATTTCAAAGGATCCTGAATGCCTGCAGGGAAGGGACTAGGTTTTGTGAGCAGAGGGTGGCCTCTCTAAAAGTTGGTGGGGGTTTCGTCTTAGGGATGATTAAAACTGCATTCTTTGAACCTGACCTGGGGGCTCTGGGGAGCATGACTAGGGTCTGTGTTTCCCCCTGTAGAGGCCTCCTGTAGTGTTGGCTTGGGCTGCCTGAGTTACCATTTTATATCAACTGAATAAATCCTAATGTAAAAATGCAGGGGCTAACCAAAGGCCATGGGTTCTTCTGTGGTTGTTGTTCTACGCAGCTACAGAAAAGGAAGATGTATGCCAGCTTCCACAGCATTTGACTGTGCTGGGAGGTTTGATTCATTGCATGAAGGCTTACCTCAGTGTATTTCCAATAACTAATGAATTGAACATAACAAAAAGAAAGTTATTAATTGGCAGACCAGCAGATAAACCATAATTCATACTTTGCAATAATATTACTTACAAATCAGACAAGGGCTCTTCTGTTAAATAATAGCATATTTTCTGTGGGAACATGTTCTCTGCTACCATGTAATTCCAATGTGCTCTTTGAATGGATAGGTTGGGATTTTTTTCCTCTTGTTTACACTAAGATCCTCTTGTCTCCCAGCTGAAGATGATTCATGCTCGACCAAAACCCATCTTCCCATCCAGAGTTTTGCATGGACTTTGCCTGTGATAAGCATGTTAGTTTTGACAGGCCCTTGCAACTTTTAAAGACCACGTGATGTATTAAGGAGAAACCTAAACTACAGGCAGATAAAGTGTTTGATCTTGAGGGGGCGTATGCATAGGTATGAGCAGTAAAGAAAAAGCAGCTGACACAAGTCACAAACTACAGATGCACATTCAAATTTCATGTAAGCTGCTATTTAGGGCCAGTGGTTTGATCCATTCTGTCATTAGATTAGGGACCACTAGCCATGAATGCACTGAGGTATAATTCAGAAAAACCCAGCAGCTGTTAAGGAGCTGACTAGATTCAGTGCTCAGCTTTCCTCACCAAAACATTTTAGAGCAAGATAAAGTTGAGTGCTGAGGGGAAAGTGAGACCATCCCAAACTTGATCCAAAAAAATGTAACCCTTGCCTTTTACTGGGTTTGAAAAATTTGATTAAATTAGCATTTTTTTCCTTTCCAGTTTGACATCTCCCTGAGTATCTGGAACACAAGGCAAAACAGGGCAGAATTACATACTGCAAAAAAATCTGTACATACAAGACTTTCAGCATTATTTTGTATGCACACTTTAAGTTGTTTGGACAAAGATCAAAAAAGGGGGGTGAGAATTGGGGCACATGGCTAAATCACACTGAAGTTCTCACACAGCTGTTAAGTATTGCTTTTCAAGGCTCCAGATGCCACTTATTTCAGGTATGGAGGAGATAGCATTGTAGGAATACAAACAGGAAATAATTCTAATCTATGTAGCTCAGATCTGAAAACCAATTTGTCCAGATTCCAGTGCTGTGTCAGTATAACCCTAAATGCCTGCATCCTCTGCATCACAATGGCCAAAAGACACTCAAGAGCTCCACAGCGTTGTGTTATTCCCCTTTCTGGGAATGTTTAACCAGGACAAACTATATAGTGCAGCATTTCTGCACGATGCCATGGATTCTGTTTCTCTTTTCCTTGTGCTGTGTAACTAAGGGGCACTGTAAGGGGTGCATAACTTACAGACGAGAGCAGCTTTCCCCTCCACACTCTGGCAGGAAATAAAAAGCTCCCAAAAAACTCTAGAGAAAAACAAACTTTGTGAATAACAAAAAAAAAACCCAACACTGCCAGAACAAAAGAGTTTTCTGCACCTAATAAAAGGAAAAACTTAGTTTTTTGCTCATCCTTACCTATGGCTGCAAATGGTGAGAAAAAGAAAGCTGTAAGGAATGCCCCATGTATCATTAGGGCTCCGGAGTTCAGCACCCATTGCAGGATTAACCTGAGGAGTGCAGGGGTTTACACTTTCCCTCTGCTTTTTATAGGTTGTCTTTTATATAGTGGATTTGGCTCATATCTGAGCTTCTGATTTGCCTGATATTTAGAATACTTTACGTATCTAAAGAGACTTCTAAGAGACAATTTTATATAAAAACTTAGATAAATCTGTGTGGTGAAATACAAACCTTAGCCAAGGGGCTTGCAGGCAAGCCATGTCCAGCCCTGCATCACTCTTACAGAAGTGTGCAGAAATGCCTGGTCAAACCTGGGCAGAATTTTCATGAAGCACAAAACGAGGTAATAAACAAATTTGTGAGTCGCCCTTCTTTGCATCACGGTATCAACAGACATGGAGGAAAAGAGCCACAGAAATCATTGGTCAAGTTCTGGCCTTTAATTCTTTGTTCTTTTATTTTAAATCATCAGATTCATCATGGTTGGGGAATGTGAGTTGTCAGCATGTCCAAGCTAGCTTCAGCAACGTCCACTTGTTCTGACCACAGTGGAAATAGGACACTTGGCCTCTGATCACTTCTGGATGTATTGAATCCCCAGGATTCAACCATATCACTGATCATATGGGTCTTGTTTCCTACCTTTTATGAATCTGACAGCTTGACACACGTGTTGAAAACATTGCCTGTAGAAGACTTGAGTGTGAATCAGTCTCCCTTCTTGTTTTGCAGCACAGAGGACCGAACAGCTGGAGGATCAGGACCCCAGGACATGCTGAAGAGTAAGCTTACTGTTTTATCTGGATGCAGAAAGAAAGTCTGTTGGTCAATGGTTTCCTACTGAGGCAGGGGTGGGTCCCTTCCCACTCAATATATTCTGTGATTCTATGATTTTCATGGATAAAACGTGTGAAATCTGCCCCAGCACTGACAAGATAGAGACCTGCCTCAGGAGCTGTAGCTCAAGAGGTGGATCCTGCTTTAAAGCAACAAGAAATCACCAGGTGTTTAGCAACTATATCTTGGGAAAGCATTGGGCTTTCAAGCAGTTGGAGGGCAGATGCAAAGGAGGTAATCTGTTTTTCATGTCTACTGGAACAAGAATTGACTCAAATTATATACGAAATATCTGAGTCAAGATCACTCAACCTCCTGATTTCTCTTACCTAAGTCTTAAAGGAGCTCCTCAGAGATCATTCATTTCTATAATGTGTATTATTAAAAAAAGTCCACAGGGTTCAGGGAGAAGAAATAAAGGAGGCTTACAATACACTCCCTTTTCTGCTTTTGGTTGTGATTCAGCTAAGTAATGAGTATGGTGCTAAACTCACTCCTTCCAGCATGGTGGGAATGTTACCTAGAGTCACTAACAAGTATTTAGTCTGATTCAGCCCTATAAGCCCCCCACCACATAGAAGCTAATTGCAAGGATTAGGGCACACCAAGACACTCGAGCTCCAGTCCTGTGGGTTTGAGGAGAAACAACACATTTAAACATTCCAGCTACAGTTCCCTTGGCAACATACATAACAACAACTCAGTATAACTATGGGTTTCTGTTTTCTTAACCCTTCAGGACATGGACTGAATGAATACTTCCTTGAGGAAACAGTTCAGTCAACCAGATATGCTCACTCTTAAATGCAGCAGGACCTTTCTCCTTACAAAAACAGCAGTTGAATTCCATGTCAAATTGATCTCCTCCCCTAGCATTATAAGCTTTAATTCAAACATACAAATATACCTTTAGCAAACCCCACATAGAAGTCTGCATGAAAAGATAGCAAAAACCAATCCCAAAGCATCATTGTTTTGTACCATTCTAAAGTTCCTTTAGATCACAGGACACAGAGAAAAATGGACAAGAAATTCTATAAAGCACAGAAGTACTCTTAAGAAATAAAACAATATTAGCTTTTGTGTAGATTATAGAACACTATACCATTCCTGTCAGTTGTAGCAATAATAGTGTCTATAGTGACTTGATAATGGTTCCTCTGGGAATTTAAAATACGTTAGAAATATTAACTAATACTGTGAAGTAATAAGATTTACACCATCTTTGTGAAATACACGAGATCTGCCCCTAATTTTATTCCACTGTTCAATGAACTGGAGTTTCTTGTGACATTAAGCACATCTCCTCTTCAGCGGTGCCTGTTGCCAGAGCAGAAATGTTTGGAAGAGGAGCCTCCAGCTGAATGCACATTCAGGGTGGTAGAAGGCACTAGACCTCACAAAGAGCAGGTGTAGATATGGGGCTATCATTAGCAGGTAGAACCAAGGAACATGCTCACAAGGCCTTGGTTTACAGCCACACCACCAGTGATACCCTGCAAGTTTATTTGAGACAATGGCCTGTCCCCTTTTGTCTTCCTCAGAAATTTATGTTTATGAAAGCATTGGAACCTTTATCCTAGGGTGGGGTCATCAAATGATGTGTAGTGATTGTTAGAAGAGAACTCAAACCTGCTTCTTCAGCATGCACAGAGTGACTTGATCTAGCTTTATAGGAGAGCAAGAGAAACCATCAGTGCCCAGGATAAACCTATAACTAACTCGTCCTTACCCACCAGTGCACCAGTGTCCATGTCCTTACACAAAGGAAGGGACAGAAGCTACAGAACTAAATTAGTGATCAAACAAATGCCATTGCAGTCTAAAGCAGTTACAGTTCATAACCCAGATTTCCCCCCCTTTCTCTCTGTAAGCTTTAATATTAGTTAATTTTCAAAAGGAGTCTGCATGATCTTCCCTCAGGTCTTCCATCCTGTCGTGGCAAGGAACCTCATGGCATTTTGTAGCTTCAAGCAGATACAAGAAAGAGTAAGTACACCTGTGAAATTGTTGAAGGCTCTTTAGCCTTAGACATCTAAGGCTCCATTGCTCCAGCATTGCTTTCCATTGATGGAGAGTGCCCCCCTCCTGTACAGCAGCTCCTACAAAAGTCTCTGGTAAGCAGATCCTCCCCACCTCCACCCTCAGCTCACAACAGTTAGTAAAAGATTATGCAGCATCCTTACTAACGTGTGGTTGCCAGGGCATCCTTGTTCCCTAGCCAACTACTATACTAAAGCTTTACTGGCAGCCATCCAGCTGTGCTTCATTTAGGAACCTGTGCAGCAGTAAAGGATGTGTTTTCCCAATTTACTGAAGAAATAAGTCAGTTTGTTGCTTGTCTGCTAAAGACCTTAAGCATTTGGAGAAGCAGTAACTTTTCACAGAGGACTGTAAGACATGGAGCCCCTCTTCTCCTTATTCTCTATAAACCCGAATTTAAATGTTACTGCAGAGAGCTTGGATTGTACACTAACCCAGCTAATGTGGATCCTAGACACATGAGCATGGCACTGTGCCCAGATCAGCATGGGCATAGAGCCACACATGGTGATACCTTCCACAAGGTAACCCTCGTGTTTTTCCTGTGCAATGTGGCAGCATTGTCTTGCTTGGGAGGAGAGGGGTGTCTTAGCATGTGCTGCTGTTTCTACATATCCCATTTAGCTAAAAATTCCACAGCACCACAGCAGCACAAATCCCAGCTAACACTGATTTTCATGTCAAATTTTCTTGGGCCAACTGCATTTGAGATGGAAGGAGTGTGGTGGCACTGGATAGGTGTGAAAGGGCCTTGCTTGCCGTTGCAGTTAGTGTCGGTGACACCCAAGGGTGTAGCAATGCCACGTCCAATTTCAGGCTGTGCTTCTGCCCAACAGCCTGAATGCACTTTGGTTACAGACGCTGGTGGCAGGGTACGTGGGGCCAGCAGCAGGCACGAACTGTTGCTACTGTATGTCCAGAGAGAGCCCCAGGCCAGTGCCCACACTGAATGAAAAGCCAGAGAGAGGCCCATACCAAGAGGACAGCTTGACAGGTTTTTATTGCTCATGCCATGATTCTTCTGTCCATTAAAGCCTCCAGGGTGTTACTGCTCTTGAATTTCTCCTTGCTAGAACAATTAACAAGGTGCATTTGTGCCCTCAGCACTGTCTTATGGTAACTTTATAGTGGCATTCACACAGTAAGTAGTACCAGATAAAGGGTAGGACATTTAGATGGACATAGGATTTATTTGGTTATATATACCTGCTGTCCCCAAAGTGGAAGAGGGTTCCACACATTAAAGAAGGATAGTTTAGACCAAAAAAAAAAAAAAAAAATGTGGCAGATGTCACCATCATTTCAGCCATCACCCATGCACCTAATAACTGCTGCCTATACATCAGTCTCTTATCTGAGAATTAATCCACCCTAAACTACACATACACTGGTATAGGCAAGTGGAACAGGCAAGGAAAGTTTCCTTTTTCAAGTTCTTTATTTTGAAAGGGCCTGTGTTTAAGACCAGGAAAGCTGCACAAAATGTAATTTGGAAGGTCTCACCTTAGGCTATTTGTTACAATAGCATCTATACAATTTTGCTAATTTGGGCAGCTGTTTGCAGTCAAATTCTGGCACCTTTTTTATCCATACTACTTAGTGTTAGCTTACACTCTAGTTTTAGCCAGGGAGATGCTAAACAGGTTCTCTAGATATGGAAAGTCAAGGCAAATTAAACACCAGATCACATTTAAGGTTTCTCCCTGTAGGATGGGTAAGTCTCACTTAACTCCCTTTCTATGTATGTAAATATGTGTGTGTATGTATATATATAGATAGATAGATAGATATACACAAAAATCCAAACGCCATAAGAATTACATATATATGTGTAGTGCTTCTGATTGACATTACCTGAACTACTTGTGCTGTAGTCTTGCTAGGGGAAAGGACATTGTATTTGCAATTCATTAGATCTCCAGAGAAATAGTAACACTAGATCTGTGCTGTTAAGTAAATATATGAGAGGCAAGAAAAGCAATGTAATAGTAAAATGGCAGATGAATTCTACAGCTACACCAAGCCTTACCCTGATACCACTCAGGGAGGCCTGACCAGTATTCAGCCCTCAGTATTGCACATATAGCTTCAGCAGTTCAGACCTAAAAAAAAAGAGAGAGACAAGAATTTGTCTTTTGTTTGCTCTGTGAAAGGGGAGTGTGTAGCTCCTCACATAGTCCCACAGGACAGGCAGAATTCAGTGACTCGTTCTATACAACCTTTCACTGGAGGAATGTGCCAACAGAAAAGGTATTTGTGATACTAATTAAAGATTGGAAAAATCCTCATTTAGGAAAATGCCCCTTGGCAGGGTGTTTCAAAATAAACTAAACATATTTCTGTTCAAAGTGATGGAAAGGGCTCTATTTCTCAACTTAGAGAAAAGGGGACGAAAAATGCACCGTTTGGGGTGAAACAGGCTATGAAAATGTGCCATAAAGCATTTCATTTCACTGCCAACAAATATCTGAACTAAGAACGGTCCTTTAGTCCAAGGACTGAAAAATAACAGACATGTAGATAACATCATTTTAACCTAAGTTACTCAAAGAATTGGTTGCCATCTTCCTAAATAAAACAATGCAAAAGTCACTCTTGTCACAATTACAAAAAAAAATTATAGGCAATCTAATGGCTCAGTGGAGCACAGGCTATTGTTAAAGCATCAAATTTGATCAGAACACAGACATTTAAAACTGATCCAATATTTCAGCGACCATAGTGCACCCAAACCTAAAACCTGGAAGATTTTGACCAACTTAATTTTGCATAGACTTTGTCAGAGTAGCAAAAAACATCAAAGGTAAATTAATAGGGTATCTGGAAAGACCTGCATAATGTACAGTTTTGCTGATGGGAAGTAATGCACACAGCATGAGCTGCTGTTAATAAGTGTACAAAATAATGTGTTAACCCTCATGGTATACGTAAATGTTGGCTATACTTATGTTTTTTGGAAGTACTGTTGTCATGGTTACCATTCAGCTGTCTTTATGTTTTAATATGCCCTCTTTTGTAAGGTTGAGGTTCAATTCAAGTTCATATGCATCAAATCAAGTGAAGTTTTTAGCTACAGTCTCTAATTTAATGTACATGATTTTCTGAGAGGCCAACTCCAAATACTTGTGGCATGATTTCAGGACATGAAAAGCACCTTCAGCTGCAGCAGAAGTCAATGCCCTTTATGCAGTGACTGAGTCACGAATAATCTCCCAAACAGCACAGTCCATAACAGTCATATTTTAAAAAGCTATAAACCTGTTTCAGTTGGTACAGGGAATCCTGCAGTACTCCTACAGACTGAACCTACCACCAGTAGACATTAAATGAACAATGTGTTGTTCTCTTAGCAGCATTTATTTGTTGGAAGTATAGGAATGCTTGACTAATGTTATAAAACATAAACCTAATTCCTATGGGTAACATCAATAACTCAGTACTTTTGGTCCATTGAAATGGAAAAACTCCATTTCCCCTTCCCTTTTATAAATTTCTTCATNNNNTTAATGAGGATTTTGGGGGGGGGGGGGAAGTGAGGGGATGAAAGGCATTTTGGCTTTTTGTACTTCATTAAAAAAAGCTTGATGTTTGAACCAAAATACCAAGACTCAGCAACAACTCAAAAACTGAGAATCAGCTCAGGTAATCCAATGGGGGGTTTGCATTGTCCTCTGCAGTCGTACCCAAAGAGTCAAACATACATGTAAACATCCTTCTTGCTTTTTTATGGAAACAGATGGTCCTGCTCTTCAAAGGAGCCTCTTTACCTTATTAGCCTTAAGGAAAAGCTTTTTCACTGGCTCCAGAAAGCCATCTAAAACTGCAGAAGACTCCCAGACTGGCTCTTTCCTTGCCTTCCCTTGTCTCAGTTTAGTTGAGCAATGTAGCAAGGAGGTGTTGATCTTTTTTCTAGTGCTCAGAAGTGGAGCCTGCTCCAAGCACAAGGAAGCTTTTTTGTAAACTTTTAGTACAGCTGACTTCCCTATGAGCATATTACATCCAATTTAGAATTAATTTTAATATCTCCTACTTTGCAGTATAAAAATGGGCAAGCGTAGGGCAGAAGGAAAGTTCCAGATCAGTGTCTCTGTATTCTGTGTTCATCTCTTGCTTAGCCTTTCTGCTTTTAGTACTTCTAGTTCTTGACTCCTGTTCTCTGAGGGTGGGCACAGGCAAGCTAGCTGCACCCACAGTGCTCCCCATGGCAGGTCTTCCTCCGACTTCAGCACTCATATCCTCCAAAAAATATTCAAACAGTTTGGTTTCTTTTCTTCTTGATTGCTGGGATGGTAAATTTCTTTGGTTTGCTTATTGAAATGGTCCTTGGGACATCCTCTGCAGTGTGGTGACCCAGGAGCACCTCTTTTCAGGCTGTCTCCATTTCTTCATCTCACAAGTGTGTAGGACATAATTGTTAAAAATGTTTTGCTCTTTCCAACAGCTCCAGAAGATTTCTGAGGCACCATTTCTGTCAAAAATGAAAATTTTAAGTGTAGGACATAAAATGCAGCATAAATCACAAAGAGAACCAGGACAGCATTTGTGTTGTGTGAATACATGCACAATCACCCATGCACCTGTGTGCACAGTTACAGTTGTGTGTGTGTAACACGTTGGTAATGTCACAGAGACATGTAATAAATCTTATCACAGGCTTTAGAAAGCACACTCCCAACCCCCTACCTAAACATTATTTATGCAATTTATTCATTTATTCATCTATCTTTTGGGGGGCTGTTCAGCCATCCAAGTAGGTTTGATAGGTCTCTGTGTGTGTATATTTGTAATCAGAGATACTCCATCATATTCTTTTTTTTTAACCAGACATCTCAACATTATTTCATTATTTGATTTCACAGTGTGCATTCTTTATGGCTCTTCACCTATTCTGATACTAAATGGTCCAGTAAATTATAAGCTTTATCTCCCAAATCCTAGAGTTAAGTATCATCAGAGATCTGAAGATGAGTTGTAAGCAAATTGGATTGAAGGAGGCCTTTTTGGCCCCTGTTTCCAATTCCAGTGTGTGTTCAGATGAGTGGAAAAATGTTTGCTGCTAACCTCAATGCAAAGCTTCCAGTTCATTGCACAAGTGATACACTTCCATACACTTGATTATGTGGTCTGTGATCTATGGAAAGTGGAAGAGAGCTCTGAGATGAACTCCAAATGCACCTATTTGTTATGCTGTGGGCTCTGGAGGCCTGGAACCATGCAAAATAGCATTTCAAAAGTCACTTTCTAGGTCATAGCATGAGATAGTAGTGATAACATCTCAAAACAGGCTGCCTTTGCAGAGAAAGGGTCACCTGCTTTTGCACTGTGTTAAACACAAACCGATCAAGAGGCTGGTTGGCATTGCAGGGTGAGCCTTTTCCTCCAGTAAGTTGACAGCACAGATGTGTGAGACTATTTTTATCATGTGCCCATGTTTTAAACAGGTGATTAGCAAAGCACCAGCAGGGGAGCAGAAAAACAAAGACTACTTTTTGATTTCTTCACTAAAATCAAACAATCATTTAGAGCCTAACTGATCAAACTCTGTGCTTAAAAAGAAAAAAAAGTCCCTGTTCTGCCTGCTTGATGTTGAATGGTAAAAAAGCCCAGGAGTGAAAATACCCTGGAGCCCTGTATCATCTTCATTATCTTCACTGGTGAAGTGAGTGAGTGAGTGGAGAGGTGTGAAATTCCAGCAGAGAGGAACATGCTGTTTTAAGAGGAAGTGCTGACATGCAGGCTACAATTAGACAAAAAATGACTGCTGACATTTAAAAATCATTACAGAGAGGAAATTGTGAGTGTAATTATGTCATCATTGACACTGCTCAAGTGTGCTGATGCATTTTTGCTGATCAAAATCAAGTGTTTATATTTGTAAATAGAATGCACTTAGCAACTCTATCAATGGAAATGTTCTAGCCAAGAACTAAGGAAAATAGAGCCAAGTCACTTTGACAAAACCTTCTTTTTTCCTTTTGTCAATTTTCAGTCTTTTGATTACAGGATTGTTTTCTGCTAACAAAATTGTTTCTTGTTATTTGTTATTTTGGATAACAATTTGTTACTGTTATTTTGGATGGGGTTTGTTTGTAGGTTGGGGGGATTTTTGCATAGAACAGTGAGAATGGCCATTCTGGAGCAAGTCAAAGGTCTGTTTTTCCAATATGTATCCTATGGCCAACAGTAGATGCCTACAGAAAGATATAAGAGTATATAAAGGTAATAGCTACAACAGTCTTCCAGTGCCAAAATTTGCTGCTTGGGGACTTCGCAGACTGCTCAAAAACATAAGAATAATGAAGTTTTTCTGAGTTTAGAAATAGTCTGATACTGGAGTCAGTGCAAAGGGAGACATATCAGCAGGTGTCACAATATGTAAATGTTATCATTTACTTGGAGGAGTTTGTTGACTGTGCTAATACTGAATTCTTGGCATTACATTATTTAACATAGCTCTGCCTTAAGCCCTGTCATAAGCTCTTTACCTATGACACATTATCACTCAATGACAAGGAAAACTGACCAATCTGTGATACATACAAAGGCTTAGTTTGGAATGGACAAAATACATGAAAGAGTGTGTTTCTGGCTGATTCCAAAACCAGAATTATTTTTTTTTTGTCTTGGAGATTTGAGAGATTATATCTAAATAGATACTAGAGATGTGAAAGCAGAAGTGTTTACAAAGGCTTTTGAGGGAAGTAAGAAAAGGTCTTTCCTTCTGCCATGAAATGTCCATGACAAAAAAAAATATGTCTACAAATGCTATTCCTCCTGAGGATGGCATTTTCTTCAGTTTTCTGGAACAGTTATTGTGGAAGTTAAGAAAAAGACTAAAAGTGTGAACAAGATAAAAGATGCTTAATAATGAGATACTCCACATTATCAACACACTTATTCTTGAAGGCTGGGGCAGAAATAGAATTATGAATTTTGAATGTCAACTACTCAAGTTAGAACTGGCTACTTCTCAGTCTGCCTCTACCAAGCTCTAAAATCCCCCTCCATATCTCTGTTATTTTTTATAAGAAAGCAATATAAAAACTGGCTTTTCTTTGCCTTTTCTGGTTTTTTGTTTGTTGTTTTTTTTTCTTCCAGTCCTCTGTTTATTGACTTTGCCTTTTGGAAATGGGATTTTTTACAATCCACCTATTAATTTTCTGGGTGTCCTCCTGCAGCCAGTTTTTCTTCTTTTGACATTGGGTCCATCAGTTTCCATCAATGTCCCTGTTTCCTGGATGTCAAAATGTATATCCAGTCAAACAGTGTTACCAGAATCAAGCAACTCTACAGTCACCACATCAGCAAAAGAACTGCTTTCATAATGTCATTTTATGATTGGATGAATACTATAACTCATTTTTAGACTGATAAGGATTTCCATGTCAAAACACAGAATTCTTTGTGCCATTAAAATACTAGAAATCAGTAGTTAGTGAACTGCCCATATTGGGTGTCTTGGGAGAGGCCAGTCCCACAGGTATTGTAGGTGACTGCTTACTGAAGCACCCATGAAAGAGTGGGCCACAGAAATAGGTAATAAAGCTTTACTAGTAACAAGTATTTTTACTATGTAAAAATATGGCACAAAGAACAGTGTTATGTTACTGTCTTTTCTATTTACTTATAAGGATACTTAGGTGTTTATCTCCCTTTTCACTAATCCTTTCTAGATTTATTTTCTCTTTGGAATCAGAGTTTTCCATATATTATCTTAGTAGAAAACTCACTTACTGCTTGTGACAGGCTAAAGAAAGAAATATTTTTCCTGTTTTCTGCTTGTTTTTGAAAGAAGCTGAAAAAAATCGTCTTTCTCTGCACAGTAAACTGGTTAACACACTTACTTACTCTTTTAAAACACATCATTCCAGAACAGCTGAACTTTGAAATTTAGCTACATCTAAGACATTTATTTTAGCATTTATTTTTTGAAAAGATATTACTTTGTCTGAAATTTCAGTAAACACAAGACTGACAGGGAGCCCTGGTCCTATCAAAGGGAGGTAAAAGTAAAGGGAGTACCAGTGCACAGCCTCCCCAGGTGTGAGGAATTCAGCACCAGTTCAAGATCTGACTCTGACAGCAGAATTGGAAGGTGATTGTGTTTTGTGGGAGACTTTATTTTATTTGTTATTTATCATTTTACCTTTTTGTTAAGACAGTGATGAGCATTCCACAACTTCCCTGAGATTATGTATCCATCTTCACTTTCAGAGACCTTTATCTAAAGTCTAACCTGAATCTTCTTTGACATTACCTCTTGAAGTGCCTACCATGCAGTTCTTTTTGCAGGATGACTCTCCCAGTCTTTGAGGTTAGCCCTTGACAAAGCTTGTAGCCTCTGTAACACAGCAGCCTGCGTTTCCTTTAATTCACTGCACACGCATAAGCAGTGTTGGTCTCAGGGGACTGCTGGGTGCTTGGTATGAGGTGGAAGGGAAAAACCACTTCCACAAATGAAACACTACATTAGCACTGAAATTTGAGAAAATATTGTGAGCAATGAAAAAAATGAAGCTCCTTGGAGACTAGAGGGTGTCTCCTTATATTTTCTGCATTCCACGATATTCTGTATAGTTTATGCTTTCATTGCAAAACAATTTGTCAGTCTCTCATTTGCCAAGAGATTCTCAATATAATGCAGGTCCAGAGCTGCTGTTCTGATAGCCCAATCCTGTAAACTCTCTCCATTTAAGCATAGATGCCCTGGCTCAGCAACAAAATCTGTTTTGCCATTCTTTCCAAACCACTCAGCACAACGAGGTGTGAAATTCAGAAGTGACACAAAGATGAGTAAATGCTATGAAAGATCCCTGCAGTACTGTGCTCTTGCACCGTGTGTTATTTTGAGTGGTTGGGGTTGGTGGGGACATCAAAGCCCACCCAGTCCCACCCCCCCCTGCCATGGGCAGGGACACCCTCTACTAGCCCAGGCTGCCCAAAGCCCCATCCAACCTGGCCTTGAACACTGCCAGGGAGGGGGCAGCTACAGCTTCTCTGGGCAGCCTCACAGGGAAGAATTTCTTCCCTAGATCTAATCTAAAACTACCCTCCTTCATCTTAAAGAATTATTAACAAAGCCAGTGCAAATAGGAGGCCTGTGACTAGCGGTGT
>VZTU01020978.1:4334-15397 GCA_013400835.1 Zapornia atra
AATGATACCCCCTTCTAGCTCCTATACTGCACTTTTAGAAATAGATTTTGATCTGTTGTGGTCATACAAATTTAGTTTAACACGTTTGGTTTTGATTGAATTATTTGAGGCTCACCAGCGTAACCAAGATCAGAGTGTGATTAAATTATTTGCCCAAAAGCAACCACTAATTTAAAATAGCAGACTAGAAATTAAAGCTTTGGAGATCCACTCTCCTCTTACATTGGTTTTCAGCAATGGAAAATACAGAATATAATCTGATTCACTGATGAAGCAAACTACTATATTTTCCAAGTGTTTCTGATTGAATATTTGGACTATATCGAACCATCTCATGGTCTGACAGCGTCATCACTGATGCTGTACAACGTGCATAACACACACAATGGAAGTTAAAAGAACCTTATTAAAGCAGCAGGTTCAAGCTCTCTAAAGTTAGGAAATAACAGAAATTATTTTTCCCTCTGGTGTGTACACATTATGATACAGCTGTGAATTACAAGATTCATTAATGTGTTCTCCATAGAACTCTACCTCATTTAATACATAGAATGGATGGTGTTCATTGAAAAAGCAACCAATCAATAGCTTGTTTTCTGCTAGCTGTTTAAAGTTTGGCCTGGGGTCTTATTTACTGTACACACTACACAACAGTGCTCTGAAAATAGTATTCTTAATTTTCTCACAGACCTTTTATAAATTTTCATTGGTATCTAAATTCTTTAAAAATAATATTATATTTATTTTTACAGCATCTTAGCCAGATATGCATGTGCCAATTTTAAAAAGCAGCAGGTGAGGAACAGGGAGATTAAAATAAAGGAAATAAACTTGTTCAGAAGCTTTCTTAATTAGAAGGCTTATCTTCTAAGATGTTGATTTGTCAGCTGTTTATGAAAACAGTTTTGGAGAAATGTTTCCCAGAAAGGGTTTCTTAAGATGTTTGCTGTTTCCTGACTGCCAGAAGGTATAGAAAAGCTAGTTGTTAAATCAGAAAGACAGTCAGCTACAACAAAAAAGGTGGCTGTTTCAAGTCTCTCATGGGCCTCAGGCAGGCAGAAGAACAGCACCAACTGGTGACCAAAACCCCCAAGCAACCAGCTACCAAGAAGTTCAGCCTTCACCCCTCATCTTTATTCATACAGGCAGTACATGGTTCAGAGAATTAGGTGGCTCCTATTAACCATCCATATTTCATAGAATATCTCAAGTTGGAGGGGACTCATAAGGATCATTGAGTCCAAATTCTTGCTCCTTGTAGGACTATCTAAACCACACCACTAAAAGCATTCTCCAGATGCTCCTTGAACTGACAGGCTTAGTGCTGTGACCACTTCCCTGGGAAATGTGTTCCAGTGACTGCTACCCTCTTGCTGAGGAACCTTTTCCTAATGTCAAATCTGAACTTCTCTTGATGCAGTTTCATTCCATTTCCTCATGTCCTGGTCACCTGAGAGAGATCAGCAACTCCACCTCTGCTACCCCCCTTGAAGAAGTTGTAGACTGTGATGAGGTCACCCCTCAGCCTTCTCTTCTCCAAGCTGATCAAGCCAAGTCACCTTGACACTTGCCTTGCCTTGGAGGCCTTTCACCATCTCGATCGCCTTCCCCTGGACACGCTGTAGTAGTCTGGTGTCCTTTTTATATTAAGACACCCAGAACTGCACACAGTGATCAAGGTGGGGCCACACCAGTAATTTGCTCCAAAAGACAGTGTAGTTTGCTCCTAAAGGGTTTACATTTCCTCACCCTTGCCCTTAGATATCTGTTAGGATCTCTGACAAACTGGATGGCTTGGTGAACATCATATCACCACAAAGCAAAGTCAGGACATGGAGAACTACAGCAAGGGGAAATGATTGGCTTGCACGCCTTAGCCTTAGAAGAAAATGTCAGTGGAGAAGACTGAAATAATAAATTACCCAATTTTTACACTGGAACCTCCGTCAAGCTGCCATAAACAATGCCTTAAGTACACCTGCTAACATGACAGGAGTATCAATGTATGCTCAGGGCAAACCAGAACAGATATTATGAGCTTGGTTATACAAAAATACAGTTTAATTTTGGTCATGGCTTCATGATGAACAGCATGAAGCACTGTCCTCAAACCTTCACTGTTGAACTAGATGAAATATTTCAATTAACCTTTTCCAAGAACACTTATTGAGAGGGACATCATCAGTTTTGGGGAAAAGTTATTTAGATTTTACAAAATTATTTAAATTTTATAAAGTAAAATTTGAGTCATATAATATCCATGTGTAACACTGAATTTATACACATGCATTCATGTACAGTGTGTGTGCAAGCCAATGACAGATGGACATCAATTAGGAATTAAAATATTTCAAAACATTAAAATATCACTATAAATAGTGTTGATATAGAGGACTACAAACAAGACAATTCAGTTTGAAAGACGCATGTATAACTTGCTCAAGAATTCAACATTGGTCTTGTCAGCAGACCTTAAAGGGGAAATTATAATTGTTACTTTGTAATGTAAAGAGGGACCTCTTTGTTCACATGTTATGAAAACGTTTTTTCATGCTTTTTACTCAGAAGGTACTTTCCTTGCACAGACTGGTTTACCAAGTGAACAGTAAGTGGAAGAGCGATGTGAAGGCAACCAGGGGTCCAGCCGCCCCTATACTGCACAGCATGCATCTTCCACTTTGCCCTAGTGAGATCTGAGTGGGGAAAGCCACCATGTTTACTGAGCTGCTCACTTGACAGAGCACAGCTCTGCCAGATGCTGACTGTAACCTTGGCCAAGCGCCTGCATGTGCTTTTTCACTCAAAGGCTTTTAGTCCCTGAGGCTTCATGGCACATGCGCTCAGCCTTTGGGGCTGCTGAAATGCGCTGCTGGGTGCGGCCAGCAATGGAGCCGGAGAGAGCTCCACTCTCAGGACAGAGTACGCGAGCAGCTGCCCGCTTCTGAGATGTGTAATGCCCACCAGCACTGTGCGAGGGGTATAGTGGTGTTACTTCTGGTAGCTCACAGGGCATATTATCTGATGAGATACTCTGTTCAGCCATGTTGTCATCTGCTGATGCAGTTGCCACTGCTCTCTATGCTCCACAGTGGTTTTATAAATCACTTCAAGAGCACTTGAGGACAAAAAAGCTGCTTGTATTTTCTCTCCTGCCACCCCCCTCTCCAGTAACACACAGCACACTTGTTCAGGGATTCATTAGCGAAGCATTCTTTAACATTAATCTAGGGAGAAAATCCTGCAGTGGTTCCTTAAGCTACTGCTCTGTTAACACTGAGAGTAACCAGTCTGCAGGCTTGAGATTGTAAAATGCTTTGTCCTTTCTACTTTGCAAAGCAGTATAACTCATTAGCAAGCCCTTGCTAATTGAATTTGATTTAGTGTCAACACTGTCACAGTCACACAGAAGCACACCAATAAAATTTCAGTCCTGCTTGCTGTGATCATTAAGTCCAGTTGTCTAACAACAGGAGCTCTGCCTTTGTGGTGAAGGTTGTCAGATCAGACTCATGGGGGCTCTGCATTTCAGTTGCTACATGAAATAAAGTGCCAAAGCTGCCATCTAAAATACAAGATTAATGGAGAAATTCATTAGTTCAAACGACATGCATAAATGCTGCTGTTGGCTGTTTTTGGGGTTTCTGATCTCAGTTATCCTCTTCAAAACACAAAACCCCACAGACCAATAAAGATTTGAAAGAACGAGTCTGCTAGGAAAATCACTGGGTTTTTCCAACATAAATCTCCTTTCAAATAAACAGAATAAAAATATGGAAGGAAAAGTTGGATTCAAAGTATGTCACTGATAATTATGGATTTATATGTACTGAGCTTGTTGTTAAAGTAAGGCTAGATTTCTTTCTTTTGTGGCTTTTTGACCAAATTAAAATTACAATAAACAGCAAAAAATTGTTTCAAATACTATAAACTGGGGACTTCTTAATACTACTACTAATAAAAGAAATAATAAAAGAAAACAAAACCTGCAAGAACAGTATCAGTTAGATTTTAAACATTAATGACCCAAAAGGAAAATATTCAATAATAAATTAAATATAAAACAAAAGCTGAAGGTTGCTTTTGCTATTCATACTTGCAAAGAACCATTCACTGGATTGACTGTCCAAGCTGATTTTCCTCTTTGGGGTATCACCAGACTAAGACGACACACATCATAGAGCTCCTCTCTATCCTAATGGCATAAGTTCATGAAGTTCTGGGGTTCATGATACACCGTCACAAATTTTTTATTTTAGTGTTTTACATGGGAGTACATATGTACCCCTCACCAAAGCGGTTTTTGTTGCTATTGTTCTCCCCTCCTTCAGTAGCAGTTGTGATTGATCCTCTATCTCATAGCAAACTGCCATAGATACTGAATGAAATACTGAAATAACTGGCGAGCAGTAGTCCCAGTGGGGTCTTTCTTGAAATCACTCAATACAGAGAATGTATTTTAAATCTACTCCGGAATCGCAACTGAAAACAAAGAAAACCCATACGAAACCAAATCAAACCAAACAAAAACGCCCAAACAATGAAAATACTGAGATCTTATGATCAATAGTTACCCAGTGACCACTTTCTGTTGATCCTTCTGCTTATCATTTTCCACAGTTAAGCTTCCACATTACAGGATTTCAGTCATTAATCCACAAGTATACACTGTGAAATTTGTATTACAGAATTTCACCCTATTTCTATTCCTGTCCTTATAGTTTTCTCTACAGTAGATCCAAACCCCTCTCCAGGTTAATAAAGCCTTCCAATTCTGTGGTATCAGTACATCCCTAATATTCGTGCTGTGGTCATTAACGGAAATATTAAATAAGATCAGCATAAAAACTGATGCCTGAGGAGCTCCATCAGAAAAATTATTCTGTTCAGTCCATTACTGTATATCCCTATCAGCAACATACAATTTACTTTCTCTTATGTTGAATCCTAAAAGCCTAAGATGAAATAAAGAAAACTTTGTATTCCAGATTAACCTAGCTTTTTCACTCACAACTGACTGTTTATTATCTTTTTGTGTTTGGACTGATACTTATCAAACACTTAAAATTAATGTAATAAATCCCAAATGATCTCAGGGAAATGTTTGCATTATAAGGGTACATTTTCAGGGTTTAACAGAGAGCTTCCTGTGAAGACGTGGAGGTGGACCAGGAATGAGAGGCCTCCCCACATCTGCTCTCTGCCACACATGTGTGTATACAAGGCCTTGAGTTGAGCTCTTGGACAGCTCTAACCCTGCACCCCCATCATTGTCCTATGCAGTGTGGACATAACCTATGCTATGAAAGGGCAACTGGCTGATCATATACACCGCAGGCACAAGATTTTTGCAAGTTTCCTTTCTACAATCACACTGTTAATTCATGTCACACACTATGTAATTTTGATTTTTATCTAATTTCCTCTGGGAAATTACAGCCCCATTTTTTCAAAAGCTTTGGTCCTAGTAACAGTACTGTAAACTACTGAGGAACGTTTTGATGGAGGGCAGTCCAGTCCATTCAATTTTTGCACTGCACAGGCTTGTCTAAAAATACATATATATACCACCTTGCAGAAAAATAAAGCAAAAAATTACCTGAGAGAGCAGGATGCTTTTCTGCCTAGCAAATCAAAATCAATGGGGTTAGCCAACTTTTTTTTGTTCTCCTTTATGGATGCTTTATTGATGCTAAAATATTCTGTATCCTATTTACGGCAAGGAAAAAGACATGTGCCTAAGACATGTGCTCTGATGATAATGAACTCTGTCCCTTCCAGATGGACTTTGAGTTGAACAATGGATAAACGGCTTGTCTGTTGGACAGTCTGCTGTCTGGTCCAGCAGATTCTGAATTTCTTTCTTCCCTGTCAGGTTGGAGCTGATTCACCTTTGATAAGGGCTAATACTGTGCTGTGTACAGATTGCTTTCACCCAGATCAGCCATTTCCCTCCTCATTTCATGAAATCTACTAATCCTTACTCTGTGGCTATGTGGCTATATCCTTCTCTATCAGGGCTTTCATGACAAATTGCCGCCTCTTCTCCAGGACTGGCTGTCTTGCAGAGACTAACATCCAGCTGTCTCCTTGTGATCCACCCTGGGTCTACAGTAGTCTGTCCTTACTATCAAAGGTCAGAATAATGGGATTGATCACTTGCTGATTTTTGTCCCTATCCTACCCTGTGCTCAGAGGAACTCAAGATGCTTCTGAAATTTTTAGTCTTTTCCTTATCAAAATCTCTGGGTGGGAGAAGAACTCGGAAACCTGTTTAAGCATTTGCTCCCCAAATTGTGTGTGGGCTGTTGCTTCACTTCATTCTGCCGCCGTCTAGACTATTCTGTGAAAAAATCAAGTCCTTATGTAAAAGAAACAGACCAGACAACGTCTCAGTTGTCTAGTATGTATTTTTAAACTCTGCAACTTTGTGTCATTCCAGTTAGCAACAACCAAATGAAGTATAAAAAGATGTCCATTTTTAAGCTGCTGAAATCCAACTGCTTACATAAGACATGACTAATTACAAGGAGGAAACCAAACCTCTACAATATGGTTTTGCTGGTTGAAGTTCTGCATCACTCTCACCATCATCTGGCCAGAGGACCCAACTGTCAATTGCCTGATTCTGTTGGCAAGCAACTTTTGGAAACAAGGCTGCCGTGTCCTTATTTTGGTCTAAAGATTTCTGATGTTTCTGAGATTTTTAAACCTAATGATAGGATTATCTTTACATTAGAGGATTACGGTTGTTTGTGTGGGACTATATTTTTAAAGTAGAAAGGGCTTTGTATTACATTTACAGATTAAAATTGTACACAGCCTAGATTTTTCCATTGGAAAAGGATTCCAAACAAGTGTGAGAAAAACAAAACAGAACGGTTTGGATTGGAAGGGACCTCAAAGATCATCTAGTTCCACCCCACCCTGTCATGGGCAGAGACACCCTTCACTAGACCAGGTTGCCTGAAGCACCATCCAATCATACGTATGCTGATATTCTCTAAAAGACCAGAGAGGAAATAGACAGCAAGCTAAGTTTTTACTACATTTAGAAGAATTAAGGTGATGATAGAAAGACTCTAATGAAACTCTTTAATACAACTCTCCTGGTCTGAAAAAAATTTTGCATTACACAGACACTGCACCAGAAAGGCAGAAGACTCATAAGTAAAGAAGACAAGGCATTTACACTGCCATTTTGCTTGTAGTCTCAGTAAGACTTCGTTGTTTCAACTTGTCTGACAAAAACTCAAGACAAAGTCAGAAGTGGAATTACTCATGATGAGATCATGCCCCTTAAAAGATCAAGGGATATTTCTAATATAGTTACCATAATGTCATGTGCAATTTCAGAAAATGGAACAACAGTTCTTGACAAGGAGTAAGTAGTTTCAGGCCTGTGATATATTTGTCATGGTATTAATATTCAAAAAAAGTGTTAATGAACTGTACTATATAGTCAATATACCATACAAGTCGTTGTGGGTTTGTGTGGCAAGGTTTTGGGGGGCAGGGGGAGGAGACTGCTGCAAGGGTGGTTTCTGCAAGAAGCTTCTAGAAGCTTCCCTTAGGTCTGATAGAATAAACACCAGCTGGGATCAAGGACAGACCCTGCCATTGACCAAGGCCAAGCCCTTCAGCGATGGTCACAGTGCCTCAGCAATAACATACTGATAAAACCCCCACAAACGGCTGCTTTTTGCTGCCAGAGAAGGGAGTGAGAAGATCTAAGAAACTCTGCAGACACCAAGGTCAGTGAAGAAGGGGAGGAGGAGGTGCTTCAGGCACCAATGGAGAGACCCACTTCCAGTCCATGGAGGACACCAGGCCCGAGCAGGTGAAGACACATGAAGGATGCTGATATGCTCAATATTGTCCTTCTTGAACAACCAAACTGTGGACTTGTTGTATTGTCTTACTACTTGCAAAATGCTTAGCTTTTTCTTCAGGAGACAGACCAGCGGTCTCATTAAGAAATTTCTTCAGGGCAGACACCCTTCTGCTCCTCACCACTTGCCCCAGTGTATCTTCCATGGGGTGCAGACCTTCAGGAACAGACTGCCCAACACAGTCCCCCATAGAGTTCCAAGTCCCTCCAGCAAACCTCTTCCAGTGTGAGCCTATTTCTCCATGGGGTCACACAAGTAATTGAAGTTGTATTTTTGTATCCAAAGCCAAGGATCAAATAGCACCATGTAAAACATTTAGGCCTACAACTACTCACCTGATCGTGCAGAAATATAAAGAGGACTGCTACGTGAAGTTTTACATGACTGTGTATTTTTAATTGCTGTGGCCATTCTTCAAATTTTGCATGTCTACAAATTATAGGGAACTTTGTATTAAAAAAAAATCCTGAAACTTGTTTGTACTGTGAATTGTTCACAACATAATTCACAAGCAGCTACCATTTTTGTCCTGTATGACAAACCCTTCACACAGCTGAAAGCTTTGGTATATAACTTATGAGGTTTGAAGGAAGGATACAGTGAGAAAAGCCCGGAATGACAGATTGAATTAGAGGAATGCCTGCTCAGATTGAAAAATTCCCAAAAACGTAAATAAAAACATATGGCTTCATCTCTCTAGATCTGGCAAAGCATCCTATAAATGTATCTGTTCTAAAGAGGGGAAGAAAAAAACAAAACCATGTACAAAATCTTGAAACTGTCAATTGAACTAACAACTTAAAGTCACAAAAGAACCTGATCTGAACTATTGCCGGCCAAATACCTGGCTTCAGTCACTGCAATCCACTGACTACAAAGGATTGATGAAGTTGTTTCAGATATGGTGGGAAGGTATTTTGCTACTCTGTGAAAAATTTGTGTATTTCACATGTTTTCTCATTCTGTAATAGGAAATTCAAGGACTCTTTAGAAATATTATATAAAAAAATTCCTCAGTGTGATATATCAGCCTTAGCATAGCTCTGGACTGAGGCAAATAATTTATATGAGTGTATCAAAATTTAATTATCTGTCCTGCTTCTTCCAATTACAGATACAATCCGTGCTCTCCTGTAATGAAGGTGATCTCCTCATTAACTGTCCATTGGCTATTGTGTCCAACTTAGGGATAACCTACCTTGAACAAACATTAAAATACTTACTGCAGAAGAGACTGGAACTACATTGTACCACAGTCCATCTGGCTGGTTTAGCCTCTAGCAAAGGCTGTGTTTGGAGGAGGAGGAGATTTTCCTAGTTCTTCCTTTCCCTCCTCAGTACTTCTGTCTGGTTTTGAGCCAAATATTCTATCCTGGTAAATGTGGCATACCTGCTTTCACAGGCAGTTTTGATATTGAANAATTTTTTATTGTGAAAAAGGAAAATTTTTAAGTTTAAAAAAAAAAAAAAAAAAAAAAAAAAAGACAATTTTTATCAACTCAAAAATTTACTAATCTTCGTCAAACTGAAATCAATTGCTTTTTAGAATGATAAGAGTTTTCAAAGTTATATTACCAACATCAGCACGGGTGCAGGAAAAGCCATTTTGGTACATTCTGTGTCATGGAAATACTACCTTATTTCACAGTGTCATGTCTCAGATGTGATTTTATACTATGAAAAAATTGAGGACCTACAAATGCGGTAAATTAATTTAGAGGAACCTAAGGCAAAGGATCTTTTTTTTCCCCTCAGACTTTAAAGGTTGGGTGCTTTGGCTTTCTTTTTTTTTTTTTTCACTTGGGTTTAATAACGTTTTAATAATAACTGCACTTAACAGTGCTACAACTACATTTACCCAGTGAGATAAACAATTTTTGGCTTTCAATTCAGTGTTTGTTAGCACAGTTTCTAATCACTGGGGGTTCTGCCTGAGCCCTACAAGTTAATAGATACTTATACTATTGAGAATATAGTTTTCAGTTTTCCATTTGTTCTAACCTCCTGCTATTAACACTAAAGAGATCTTTTGGTGACCAGAAACCAGCTGTGGTGGGTCCCAGCTTAACTCCAGCAATAATACTAGCCCTTTTTCCTTGGGCACTCTCAGAGTTTGGAGACAAGCCCAGGCATATCCAGCTACTTAATTAATAATACATCACAGTTATTTCAGAAAATGTCTCTGATTTCTTCAGGCAATAGCATTTCTGTTAATTCTGTAATAAACTAATATGCAGCACAGTCCTGAAGAAAAGGGTTGGTCATTCATGTGTTCTGGAAAACCTCTTATATTTTAATATCATGACAATGTAACAATTCACTCTGTATCTTTCTACTGATGTTTCAAGCAAGCAAAACTGTGGGGTTAACACTCATCTTATTTTTCAATTTGAGAGACAGAAAAATCAGGCTCTAATTATAAATTTACAATAGTAATACTCAGTTAGAATTATTTTTCACAGATTGAGAACAATTATAATGTTCTATCCAATAGAACAGATGCACCCATGTTAAAGCACTGATTGATTTATTACACCAGCTGGATGAAGCTGTACCTATTGCTATCAGCCATTTATATGGCTGATAGGTATGTCATAGGTATTCGAATAATCCTAAAGATTAGGTTTATAAAAGAATGTGCTAAGAAACTATGCTGGATATAATGTATTTATTTGCAGGGTAATTCAGTGGGACCAGTTTATTACTGAGTTACAAGGCTGAGCTTAGTCTAAAGTTCATATATAAATGCATTATATTTATTGATTCTTGTGGACTTTTCATGGTGGAAAACAACTTGTTTGGTTTTGGAGCCATTCTGATCTGAAGTTGTGGGGTGCTTTTTACTTTAGACTCTACACCCAGAGATCACGGAGAAGCTTACATCTATTGTCACACTAAGCATTTACTAAGCCATTTAATCTACACAATGGAAAGGGAACTGGGATATATATGTCTCCATCAAAGCACTGGCCTTACTAACTGTCAAACCAAAAGTTTGGCTGCTGTAAGACTACGGCTCCATGTGATTATTGCTGTGCTTCTATCACATTTCATATTCCATTTATGAATCTGTCTGGTTCGAAGTTAAAACTAGACAAGTTATATTCCTCAGTTATTCTTGCAGAAGGCTAAAGCCATGGAAGGAAAAACCATCTAATATTAATGAGTAGCATG
>VZTU01020981.1:0-16289 GCA_013400835.1 Zapornia atra
CTCATCCCGTTGGGCTCAGCCCAGCCTAGCTGAAGCACTGTGCTCTGTGCTCGGCAGGACACGGCTCGTACAGCTGGGCAGGCTGTCTGCAGGGCCGCCTGTCTCTAGCCACAGGTTGTTCCCAAGAAGCACGTTGTTCCTGCTGGATTTACAGGCTCCAGTTGGGCCTGGGGGTGGAATTGAGCTTCCTTTGCCTGTTGTGCTTGGAGCACTGAAACTGGACTTGCAAATGTGGAGCTCCATCAGATCACACCTTGCTGAACAGGGCAGAAACACCCCAGCAGACCTGAAACTCTGACACACCCTGGCAGGGCTGTGAGCCAGACCCAGGAGATGCTATCGCGCCTGGGATGCGCTGCTAGAGCCAGCCAGCAACCTGCTTCTCCCACAACCACCTTGTCTGTCCCTCTGTTCCCCATCTCCAGGCTTGACCCACATTCACACCAAATCTGGTGTTGCTGCCCCTGTGAGAACAGGCTGATTTTTGTGGCTGCCAGGCAGGACACTGCGCTGCCATCCAGCGAGGCCTGGGCAGGCTGGAGGGCTGGGCAGGGAGAGACCAGATGAGGGTCAACAACAGCAAGTGGAGAGTCTGGCACCTGGGGAGGAATAACTGCTGGAATCAGGACAGGCTGGGGTGACCTGCTGGAGAGGAGCTCTGTGGAGAAGGACCTGGGGGTGCTGGTGGGGGGTGTCCCTGCCCATGGCAAGGGAGGGCATTGGGGGGTCTGAGGACCTTTCCCCCTTAATAATTCAACTTGTTGAAGAGTGTTTTGCACAGCCAAGAACTCCAGTGTCTGTTGTGGGAGAGGGACAAGGAAGCATTTGCTGCTGCAGCACCCTGTGCCTGCTGCGTGTCACCCACATGCTGGTGGCTGGCAAAGCCCAGGAGTCAGGCAGTGCCAGGGGGTGTTCCCCTGCACCGGAGCAGCCATGGGGGTGTAGCTGTGTCCTACCAGGTGAGCTTTCCTCCAGCACAGCATTTGACATGACAGACATGACTGACGATGAAAACATAGAATCAGAATCCCAGGGGTTGGAAGGGGCCTCCAGAGGCCATGGGGTGCAACCCCCTGCCAGAGCAGGGTCCCTAGGACAGGGCACACAGGGCGGTGTCCAGACGGGGCTGGAATCTCTCCAGAGAAGGAGACTCCACACCCCCTGGGCAGCCTGTCCCAGGGCTCCCTCACCCTCACTGGGGAAAAGTTCTTCCCCAGGTTGCTGGGGAACTCCCTGTGCTCCAACTTGCAGCCATTGCCCCTTGTCCTGTCCCCACAGACACTGGAAAGGGGCTGCCCATTTCCCCTGCATCCCCTGCTTAAGATAATTATAGACTTTAATTAGGTCCCCCCTTAGTCTTCTCTTCTCCAGGCTGAACAGCCCCAGCTCACTCAGCCTGTCCTCACAGGGGAGATGCTCCAGGCCCTTCAGCATCTCCTCAGCCTCCTCTGGACTCTCTCCAGGAGATCCCTGTCCCTTTGATCCCAGGGAGCCCAGCACTGGACACAACACTGCAGGTGGGGCCTGAGCAGGGCAGAGCAGAGGGGGAGGATCCCCTCCTGTGACCTGCTGCCCACACTCCTCTTGATGCCCCCCAGGATCCCCTTGTCTCTCTCAGCCCCCAGGGCACACTGCTGGCTCATGGCCACCCTGTCACCCCCCAGCACCCCCAGGTCCTTCTCCACAGAGCTCCTCTCCAGCAGGTCACCCCAGCCTGTCCTGATTCCAGCAGTTATTCCTCCCCAGGTGCCAGACTCTCCACTTGCTGTTGTTGACCCTCATCTGGTCTCTCCCTGCCCAGCCCTCCAGCCTGCCCAGGCCTCGCTGGATGGCAGCGCAGTGTCCTGCCTGGCAGCCACTCCTCCCAGCTCTGCAGCATCACTTGCTGAGGGGGGATGCTGTTCCCTCATCCAGGTCAAATGCCAGGTACCAATACAGCTGGAGCACACAGTGACTGTGGTTTATCAGAGTTCATCCATGTGTTCTCTTTAAACCCCATCTGCATTTCTCCCTTGTATCAGCACAAAGAAGTTCACCTTGCCAGGGTGGATTATTCTAATCAAGAATTGTAACAAACCAAACCAAGAGTGTATTTAGCATTTTTTATTACAGTCCTGACTAATGGCCATAAATGAACCAGAATATAACAAGGGTTTTGTACCAAAAGCAAGTCATTTTTGTTCCCAAGCCCTGCAAATTTGGAAGTCTTTTGATTCCTAAAATAAACACTGTACTCATGTTGTAACAGAGTTGTGGCTCGCTCTGCAAGCCACCAAACAACATGTACCTTTTGTCTCTGAGTCTTTCTTCTACCCAAATCTTCTACCAGCAGCAGAGTTTGGCTGAAAGAGAATCTGAGCAAGGTAGTCTCACTTCTCATGTCTTCCCAGGAAGCTATTGATTGTGTGAAAAGGGAAGGGGAAAAGACTTTGGAAGAAGCAGTAATCAGCCTTCTTAAAGTATTGCTGTTACAGTGGTGAGAGCTGGAAGCTTTTTATTTTTCCTATTAAAAAAAGAAAACCCAAACAAAAAAAACCTCCTCCATATGAAAATATTTCTCCTGCTAGAATTATAGATCAGAAAGAAGCAAACAGAATGCTCACTCAAATGTTTGAACAGATAGATGATACTGCAAAGGTATTGCCTAAAATAACTCCACAGGTTGTGACCAAACAGACCACAGGGACACCCTGCTTTTGTTGCCATGTCAGAAAACCCAGGGGAAGGAACCCTCTCAAGCCTACACACACACAGAGTTACACCTGCAACCAGTCCCCCTTTGCATCCATCTGTGGTTTCACAGTTTTTCTTCAAGTCCAGGTTCATAATACTGCTGCAGCCAAGCTTAGAGGTGAGCACACCAGCATGCCAGGGCTGCTCTGCCTGGCAAAGCAAGGCAGCACCCTCAGCATGCTGCCTGCAGAGCACTTCAGAGAGATGCCAAACAGCTTCAGAGGAAACAAACCCCACCCCAACCCCTCAGATTTGTGGCAGTGGGACTTCCCCAAAGTTATCTGGGGAATAACTTTGTAGCCGAGTTCTTTTGCTAAGTTGAGAAGAAGCAATTCACAGAAATCCATTAAAAACATGTGGAGATATTATAAATAAGGTATAAAGAAGGCTACAACACAGGGGTTTTACTTCACATTTTGTAGAAAGGTTCAAATATAAAACAATTCATCAGCAGTAGTTTCAGGCAGGTAAAAAGTTGAGCTGCTTAACAGATTAATAGTTAATCTAGCCACTGAAGTACCCCTGGAATTACCCATCAGCTGTAGAAACCCTACAAACTGTTGTTCAAAGAAACATTAAAAAATATATATATTATAAAAGTCACAGCTGCCCTTGAGCTTGGAGAAGAGAAAAAAGTTGCAATCCTACCTCTTAATTAGCTGCTCAGACAACAACATTTTGGAACAGATCAGCTGAGGAAACCTGCTGGCTGGCTTTAGCAGTAGTAGAAAAGCCAACCATGGTGTCTTAGTGCTCACCCCATGAGCTGCTACCTGTGTGGCTGTGCACTACAGCTCTTACTGGTATGTAGGAGGCCAGCCAAGCTAATAAATGGTCTCCTCTCTTCATCTGTATTAAGGAAAGTGACTTTAACCCCCCAAAAAACCCCAAAGAAGTGTGAGTTATCAGTCACTTCTGAAGTGATACTGCTCACTCTGTCCTGGAGCAAGACCTTAAGGTATACTTTGCACTGATCCCCTCAGGCAGAGAGCATTTAAAGGCAGAGAAGTGTGCCAGTTCATACTTCATGGTATGATTAACACTTTGCAATGCCCTAAAAATGGTATGAAAAGACTCATTAGGAATTCTAGAATTACTTATGCATTTGGATATAGAAAACTAGTCTTTGAGGTTTGCTTCATTGAACAGCATCAGTGTTATTTGAGTTGATTTGCTTGCTAAGTAATCCCAGAAAACAGCAGGGCTGATTTGTGCTAACCTACAATTTTAAAATGATCTGCAAATAAGAGATTTTAGGCAAACATAAAGAATATTAGAGATATAGAGAGGCTGAGGGAGCTGGGCTGGGTCAACCGGGAGAAGAGAAGGCTGTGGGGGGACCTCATTGCAACCTGCCAGTCCCTGAAGGGAGCAGAGACACAGGAGGGGAATCAGCTTGGTAAAGGGCAGAGACTGGCAGGACAAGGGGGATGGAGTGAAGCTGGAGGAGGGAAGGGTTAGATGAGATATTAGGGGGAAGTTCTTTGCAGAGAGAGTGGTGAGGGGCTGGACCAGGCTGCCCAGAGAGGGGGTGGGTGCCCCATCCCGGGGGGTGTTCAAGGCCAGGTTGGCTGGGGCCCTGGGCAACCTTGTGTAGCTCCAGGCCTGGAGGTTGGTGGCCCTGCCTGTGGCAGGGGGGTTGGAGCTCTGTGATCCTTGGGGTCCCTCCCAACCCAGCCCAGGCTGGGATTCTATGATATGTGTCCCTCAAGCTTAGATCCATGGGAAATCATGGCTGTCATATAAAATGCAGTGTGCCTCTTAAAAGAGGTATTTCCTTTCCTTCATTAAGACCCAAAGCATGCTTCAATTTTCATTTGATACTTGCTGAGACCAAGAAAATCCTCTGCACTGAGCAGAGACAGGAAAAGGGAGGATGGTCTCACAGACACACCCCTGGAAACACAGCAAAACAAAGAAAATGAACCTTCTGGGGCTGCCTGGTGAGGGGACTGCTACACCCTACTGACCAAGAGCTGTTGGTGTTAAGAGTTAAAAGCAAGGAGCTAATTAGTAAGCCAACTTATTATTAAAAAAAAGAAGCTGTTATCTAATGCCCTATGTGACTAGAAAAGTTTAAGTGTCTATTTCATATCCCTAATACAATGGGAACTTAAAACTAAGCTCTATACAAGAACTACCAAAGAAAAGACAAAGCCAAGTGTGTGTAGCATGTAGAATACTGAGTGCATGTTAGGAAGGACACATCTCAAGAGTTACCACAATTTGTTTCCACATTAAACTCTAATGCAAATGCCAAGGCACTTGCTGAACAAAAGGCATCCTTTCTGGTGTAACCCCACTGCAGTTCAACTTCACAGCATCACCTTGATGTCCAAGTAAACCTAAAACCAAGACAGAAACAACATGATTGGAGATGGGCAGTCTTCTTGGGGCCAGAAGCCTGAAAAAGCTGCAAAGGTTTTAAAAGTCCCAATGAAACGATGACCTCAGCATGAGTTAGAGGATCACCTGTTCACACCACTGCAGACTCCTTCCATGAGTCATGCCAGCATATATTGTACTGACTTTTGGGGAAATTTGAATATATATATATGTAAAAATAAAAATCACAGAATCCCAGGGGTTGGAAGGGGCCTCCAGAGCCCATGGGGTGCAACCCCCTGCCAAAGCAGGGTCCCTAGGACAGGGCACACAGAGCGGTGTCCAGACGGGGCTGGAATCTCTCCAGAGAAGGAGACTCCACACCCCCTGGGCAGCCTGTCCCAGGGCTCCCTCACCCTCACTGGGGAAAAGTTCTTCCCCAGGTTGCTGGGGAACTCCCTGTGCTCCAACTTGCAGCCATTGCCCCTTGTCCTGTCCCCACAGACACTGGAAAGGGGCTGCCCATTTCCCCTGCATCCCACCCTTCAGATAGTTATAAACATTAATAAGGTCCCCCCTGAGTCTTCTTCTCTCCAGGCTGAACAGCCCCAGCTCACTCAGCCTTTCCTCACAGGGGAGATGCTCCAGGCCCTTCAGCATCTCCTCAGCCTCCTCTGGACTCTCTCCAGGAGATCCCTGTCCCTTTGATCCCAGGGAGCCCAGCACTGGACACAACACTGCAGGTGGGGCCTGAGCAGGGCATAGTAAGGGGGGAGGATCCCCTCCTTAGGCCTGCTGACCACACTCTTTCTGATGCCCCCCAGGATCCCCTTGGCCACAGACACACATAGACAACCACACTGATGGTTAGTTTGGCCCCAAGCCATTCACTTCACAAACAGCAGTTAAACCTTACCAGTGACAAGGGAGGTTGAAACCTATGCAAACCCTTGTAAAGGCTTTTCCAGACCTTCTGACTACCAACCAGGATAAAGAGTGGTGACAAAACCCACCCTGTGAGTGGTTATGTGCCCATCTTACCCCAGGCTTTACACATGGTGTCCTTGAACTGTGCTGCCATCTCCTTCTCCACTCTGCATCTGCATCTGCATCTGTGCCTGCATTCTGGCAATCATCTCCTGCATGCGACGGAGCTGGAAGAGGAGCACAGAAGCCTTTAGCCCAACCCCACCTCAGACTGTGGCTCTCTGCTGCTGCCACACTATTAATTAGGAATATTAAAGAGGGAAGGCATTATCTTCATCTGATGGGTAACAATCTCAGGTTCTAGCAAGCTTTTCTCCTGCTTTTCTTCATGTGTTGAGAGGTTGGGAATGTGCTGATGGAAATAAGCAGGCTTCATTAGTGTCATTTGGGATGAGATTTTAAGCCTCCTTCATTGGAAGTCTTTGCTTTCCCCTGAAGTTAAAGGCATAAAACTGATGGTGCTGAAGTGCTGAGCAAGCAGCTACTGAAGCTCATCACCAGAAGCAAAGCAGGTTGTTTATGACCCTCCAAACTATGTAAGTACCTGTCAGCAAAAAGAGCTGTCAGGGTTACTTCCTAGCTCCTCCCTGGTGATGTCTTGGTGGAAGGGAGACAAGAAGCTTGCCCCAAACTCAAGTTTTAGAGCCCTGCAACATTTAAACACAGTAACAACATGTAACTTGGCTACTGAGAGTCATTCAGCCCTGCTGCATGGCCAATAAACTTTTTTACAACACCCAACTCTGAGGGGTGGGAAGTCAACCTCACCCCAAAATGGATTTGGTGTCTTTGCCTTTGTGCACCTACACTCTGAACTCAAACAGCTGTTATGCTAAACAATCATAGAATCATAGAATGGTCTGGGTTGGAAGGGACCCCAAGGATCATAGAGCTCCAACCCTCCTGCCACAGGCAGGGACACCAACCTCCAGGCCTGGAGCTACACAAGGCTGCCCAGGGCCCCATCCAACCTGGCCTTGAGCACCCCCAGAGATGGGGCACCCACCCCCTCTCTGGGCAGTCTGTTCCAGCCCCTCACCACTCTCTCTGGAAAAAACTTCCCCCTAATATCTAATCTAAACCTTCCCTCCTTTAGCTTTAATCCATCCCCCTTGTCCTGCCATTATCTGCCCTTTAACAAGCTGATTCCCCTCCTGTGTCTCTGCTCCCTTCAGGGACTGGCAGGCTGCAGTGAGGTCCCCCCACAGCCTTCTCTTCTCCAGGCTGACCCAGCCCAGCTCCCTCAGCCTCTCTCTGTAGGGCAGCTGCTCCAGCCCTCTGAGCATCCTCGTGGCTCCTCTGACCCCTCTCCAACAGCCCCACATCTCTCTTGTGTTGGGCCCCAGCTCTGGACACAGGACTCCAGCTGGGGCCTCCCAGGGCAGAGCAGAGAGGGACAATCCCCTCCCTGTCCCTGCTGCCACCCCTCTGCTGATGGAGCCCAGGATCCCATTGGCCTTGCCAGCTGCCAGAGCCACTGCTGGCTCATGGGGAGTTCCTCACCCACCACAATCCCCAGGTCCTTCTCACAGGGCTGCTCTCCAGGAGCTCTTCTCCCAGGCTGGATCTCTGGCTGGGATTCTTCCAGCCCCAGTGCAGCCCCTGACCCTTGGCAGTGTTGAACCTCATAAGGTTCCCCCGGGCCCATCTTTCCAGCCTGGCAAGGTCCCTCTGGATGGCTCCTTTCCTTCTAACAACAACAAGTTCAAGCTGTGAATTGTTTACACTGGTTTCTTCCCCATATTCTCTAAATGAAAACACTTTTAACTCTACTTCTCTTGTGGAGCCACCAAAACCACCAGCAGAAGACTGAGGATGTGCTTGTGGCAGATGGACTTTTCAGTCTGCTCTACCTCAGCCTTCTCTCCAACACCAGCTATCAGCAAAGGCATGGAAGAGCCCAACAGCTGGGTATGTCAGTCTTTCCTGACATCTTTCAAACTCCAAACATCTGTCAATCTGAAATCTGAACTTGCTAAACCAAAAATATTCTACTGTGTGTTTAGTGGGCAAGGGGATGAAGAAAAAGCCTTTTCTGAGCTTATCTGCACCCCTGCTACACAGAACATTCCACACTGACAAGTTGTATAATTCTTTTATCTCTGTATAGGACTTGTCTCATGCTGTCTGCAGCTTTCTGCCCACTATCTGCTACTTCACTGTACTTTTTGGGGTCTTGGCTCCACCCTCTTTGGGCCAGGGGGACAGTCAGTGCTGTGCATTATGGATTGATCATAGTGGCAGCATGAGATCTTCTCTTCTGCTCTTTATTCCTGACAATTCCTATCATTGTTCTCTCCTTTGCTGCAGAACTGACCTGACTTTTCCCCAGTCTGCAGCCTTGGGTCCTGTGAGGATGGGTGTCCCTCTGCACCCACTGTGCACTGCATCCACCAGTGGCTACTGCAATGGAGTCAGGCATTTTACCACATTCCACTGGTTCAAATTAATCAGCATCCTGAGACTCCTCTGCCCCTCTTCCCATCCTGTTACTGCACCTTGAATAAATTCTGCTTCCCTTTACAAATTCTCAAGACCATAAAAATCATCTGACATAAAGTAGCAAGAGTCAAAATTCTCCCATCACAAGAGTGTAGAGGTTCTGTCATCTTACCTCAGCTTCTTTTTCAAGCAGAATCTGGTCTTTATTTACTTCTTCATCTTCTATTTTCCTGAAAATAAGAGGAATATTGTTCAGTAACATGCATACATTCCAGAACTTCTAGAGAATGCTTTGTTGACAACAATCAAGGCTCTTCAAACACATCTTACATGGTAGAGATTCATCATACAAACACAGTTCATGGAACCTGGTCTGCACACAGCTGCCATTCAGAGTTTTACTTTTAGAGTCTTTTCAATACATCAATTTATTCAGAGATTTATTTTTACTCACAGAATCATAGGGGTTGGAAGGGACCTTGAGAGCTCATCAGGTCCAACCCCCTGCCAAAGCAGGGTCCCTAGGACAGGGCACACAGGGCGGTGTCCAGACGGGGCTGGAATCTCTCCAGAGAAGGAGACTCCACACCCCCTGGGCAGCCTGTCCCAGGGCTCCCTCACCCTCACTGGGGAAAAGTTCTGCCCCAGGTTGCTGGGGAACTCCCTGTGCTCCAACTTGCAACCATTGCCCCTTGTCCTGTCCCCACAGACACTGGAAAGGGGCTGCCCATTTCCCCCTGCATCCCACACTTCAGAGAGTTATAAACATTAATAAGGTGCCCCCTGAGTCTTCTTCTCTCCAGGCTGAACAGCCCCAGCTCACTCAGCCTGTCCTCACAGGGGAGATGCTCCAGGCCCTTCAGCATCTCCTCAGCCTCCTCTGGACTCTCTCCAGGAGATCCCTGTCCCTTTGATCCCAGGGAGCCCAGCACTGGACACAACACTGCAGGTGGGGCCTGAGCAGGGCAGAGCAGAGGGGGAGGATCCCCTCCTTCGACCCGCTGCCCACACTCCTCTTGATCTCCCCCAGGATCCCCTTGTCTCTCTCAGCCCCCAGGGCACACTGCTGGCTCATGGCCACCCTGTCACCCACCAGCACCCCCAGGTCCTTCTCCACAGAGCTCCTCTCCAGCAGCTCACCCCAGCCTGTCCTGATTCCAGCAGTTATTCCTCCCCAGGTGCCAGACTCTCCACTTGCTGTTGTTGACCCTCATCTGGTTTCTCCCTGCCCAGCCCTCCAGCCTGCCCAGGCCTCGCTGGATGGCAGCGCAGTGTCCTGCCTGGCAGCCACTCCTCCCAGCTCTGCAGCATCGGCACTTGCTGAGGGTGGATGCTGTTCCCTCATCCAGGTGCTCGATGAAGAGACTAAACAGGACTGGACCCAACACCAGCCCTGGGCAGCAGCGCTGGGCACAGGGCTCTGGTCAGACTCTGCTCCACTGGTCACACCCCTATTCCTTCATAATGCTATGCCCAGAACAAGTGCAAACCATTGCAAAACATGACAGATCTTTTGATGCAGGTAACAACAGACACTATTTCTGAGCAGGGTTCAAGTGTGGCAGTTTATCAGAACACAACGTTATCTGAACTGACTGCAGCCTCAGTGCCCCAGAGATACAGGTAATTCAGAAACACTGCTAACACATGCACAATTATTCTCTTTCCCTGGGGCAATAAATCAATACAACTGCTTTAAAATACAAGTTCAAGGTCGTGCTGGACAAGATAAATGGAATAAAAATAAATGGAAGTGATATGTAAAATAACCAGTGCTCTGAGAACTTCTGTCTCTGGAAGCTGGCTCCCTCCAGGCAGGACCTTCCTCTGCTGCAGGTCTATCCCAGCCCAAACTGCCTGAGCCATGTTTGCTACCAAACATCTCAAAGGGTCACAGCCAAACCCACAGAGGTAACACAGCCACCACATGTATCTGGAATCCATCCAACTGGAGGAACCCTTTATCCTCTGCTCCACTTCAGACCTTGAAGTTTGATTATTTTTCTAGCATTTTCTTTCTCATTTTAACAAGTCCAAAAGGTTTCTTTTGCATGACAAGTTAAGGTCATAGTACAAGCACTGATTCCACCTGTCAGAATTAAGCAGCCAGCAGTGTGTGCAGGCAGCGAGGAAGGCCAATGGCATCCTGGCTAGTGTCAAAAATAGCGTGGCCGGTAAGTCTGGGGAGGGGATTGTGCCCCTGGACTGGGCACTGGTGAGGCTGCACCTTGAGTGCTGGGTCCAGTTCTGGGCTCCTCACCATCAGAAGGACAGGGAGGTCCTGGAGCGAGTCCAGAGAAGGGCAACCAGGCTGGGGAAGGGGCTGGAGGGCAAATCCTCTGAGGAGCAGCTGAGGGAGCTGGGGGGGTTCAGCCTGGAGAAGAGGAGGCTGAGGGGAGCCCTTCTCCCCACCTCCCCTGCCCTGCCAGGAGGGTGCAGAGAGGTGGGCGATGGTCTCTTCAGCCAGGGGACAGGAGATGGGACAAGGGGCAATGGGCTCAAGCTGCCCCAGGGCAGGGTCAGCTCAGATGGGAGGGGAAAGTTCTTCCCTGAAAGAGTTGTGGGGCTGTGGCCCAGGCTGCCCAGGGAGGGGGCTGAGTCCCCACCCCTGGGTGTGTTTAACAGAGGGGAGATGAGGTGCTCAGGGATCTGGTTGAGCTTGGGATGGGGATGGTTGGACTTGATGATCTTAAAGGTCTTTTCCAACCTGGTGACTCTGTGTCTCAGTATCTTTCTTAACTGGGACATTCCAGTTTTACAGTGAGTCAACCAAACATACATTTTTATGTCCTGTAGTTTCAAGACTACCTACTGCTTTGCTAACAGGTTGCTCCTCTCTCAGGAGGCAATGAGGAAGATCTGCTAACAGGTCTAATCAGGCAAGTGCCACCAAAAGTGAACAAACTGATGCTCATTAAAAGGCCAACAGAGAAATTGATCGGCAAATAATCCTCTGTGCCCAAAAGGCTCCAAGAACATTGCTGGCTACAGCCAACAAGCACTATCTGCCAAGCTCTGCTGCACAGGAGGTGAAAGTTGGAACAAACACTCATGTGCAAGCAGCCCTCACTATTTTTTAGCTTGACCATCAGACAACAGGATTTAAAAAGTCAGGGCAGAAGAACATGTCATGCTGCTTGAAAGGGAAAACTGGACCTGTAGCCCAGTGCTAGAGGCAGAGACAAACTCCTTTTTCCTGAAAGGTGACTAGGCATTTGACAAACCCTGTGTCAACAGCATGATGGGAAAAGCTTTGCACAGTATCTCAAACCCTGACACGTGCAATTCTGAAACCCTCTGCTGGCTGGAGTGAGAGAAGCAGCAGGGAACTCAAACCAGGAAACAAACTCTGCTTTCCAAACCCTGCTGTTTTAATGAAAACTGGGGTGTTCTGCCCCTCTCTCTCACCAGGGAAGCCATGCCCTACCTACCACAGCTCGAAATAGGGTTGAATGACATGATCCTGTTTATTTATGTAGATGATACCCTGGCCCTGGGGGTGTCCAAGGCCAGGCTTGTTCAGCCTGGAGAAGAGAAGGCTGTGGGGGGACCTCACTGCAGCCTGCCAGTCCCTGAAGGGAGCAGAGACACAGGAGGGGAATCAGCTTGTTGAAAGGATAGACAATGGCAGGACAAGGGGGATGGATTAAAGCTAAAGGAAGGAAGGGGTAGATTAGATATTAGGGGGAAGTTCTTTGCAGAGAGAGTGGTGAGGGGCTGGAACAGGCTGCCCAGAGAGGGGGTGGGTGCCCCATCCCTGGGGGTGTTCAAGGCCAGGCTGGCTGGGGCCCTGGGCAACCTTGTGTAGCTCCAGGCCTGGAGGTTGGTGGCCCTGCCTGTGGCAGGGGGATTGGAGCTCTGTGACCCTTGGGGTACCTTCCAACCCAGACCAGGCTGGGATTCTATGGTGTTTAATAAAGCAGAAGGACTTGAGTTTCTCTTTGCAGTAGTTAATTTACCAAAAAACTCCCATTTTTTAACATACCAGCACTGACCTAAACTGCAGATTTTTTAAGACAACATTTCCCACAGACACCTGCCCTTCTTAATTACCTCAGATGTTAACAACCCAACAGTGCTCAAGCCTCAAAGCAAAGCAGAGCTCTAACTACACCCTTTCAATGACCCAACTGTCTCTCTAGGTTTACAGGACACTTTTTTCTGACATTCAGTGCAAACTGGGCAACTGAACTTGGTGCTTACTGGAGCAAAACTGTCCATGAGCTACCAAATCCTAGCAAGGAAATGGTAGGAGTGACACAGAGAGAGAGCAAGAACTCAGTTGAGAAGAGGGAAAAGCAGCATGTAACTGTAAGATGACAACCTGCCACCTCGTTTGAGCCTCTCAGAGCGGAAGTTCTCATAGTGAAGGTCCTGGGTCACCTCCTGGAGATCTTGCATGTGGGTGCTGGTGGAAGGAAAATAATTAAAATACACATGTCAGCTTGCTTAATCAACTCTAAGATGCAGTGCTATATGAGGTCAGGGGGTTCAGCATGTTATACCCAGTTAATATGCTAATTTAAAAGCTAATGGAAGTTCATTTGGTGCAGTAAAAGACACAGAGAGGTGACATCAGACCTGGAGGCAGCTCTGAAATAAGCTGTCCTGCTGGGTGAAGGTGTTTAATGAAGTGGTGCTGGGCAGGGGAAGCAGAGTGGCAAAGCCTGAGAGATCTACCCACATCCAGACATCACCAAAGGAGCATAAGGTGCGAAGCAACCTGCTCTGTCTTTGTGGGGATCTGAAGCCACACAACACTCTTCAACAAAAGAATTGGACAAAAAGAAAGTGTTTTCTAGAATCACTTGGTAATTTCATAGTGGAAAGAACCTGCAAAGCTTATGTGGTCCAATCCTAGTTTAGGCCAGCTAGGTCAAGGTTGCTCATGGCCTTCTCCAGACACATGTCTCCAAGGATCCCACACCTGCTTCCTACCCCCATGACAGTTTTAAGAGTATCTTCCTGGTGATTGGTTTTTAAACTACCATTTAATTGGGATTTGGTAACTTACATTAACATGGTCCTCAGCTTCAGGAAGTCATTATGTTCTGGATTCTCCACTTCAACTACACCCCATGGGTAGAGTCGACCTCTGACTTTTTTCCCTTTGGCTTCAATGAGTTGGTTTGATCCCACCACACAAAATGGAATGCTGGTCTGAAAGCCAAAAAAATGCAAAAATGACTAAAAATGAACCAGAACAAACAACTCCTGATCTGTTCAGTGCTGCATATTAAGGTATTAAGTTTGTAAAGCTTTTAACTTGAAGCTATTGAACAAAAAAACCCCCCAACAAGTTGTTGTTAACACCTTTATCTTCCTGAGCAGAGAGACAGTGACTCACTCAAAGTCTCATCACTTGTTCTAAAGCCATCTGAGCAGTCCAACAATACAGGATACTGGGCATGTAAGTAACCTAGGGAGCCAGTCATACCTTCAGGAGTCTGGTCTGCTCCTTAAAATCTTCATCCTCATCTGATTCAGCATCAGGCAGGTGATAAATCTTGATGCCATGCTCTTCTATTTCATCCAGAACCTGACATTTATCATTTCAGAAATGGAGATAACAGTAAAGTCAGGACTTTTAAATCTTAAAAGTAAAATTACTTCATTGGTTATAAACCACCTCATTAGAACTGTGGGCCTATCTTACTGATCCAAATGACCTGGTGAGCATTTGTTTCTAAACACCATTATTTCTTCATGATATTCAAGACCTACTTGCCACAGACCTTCATACAAACAGGAGTATCTCAAACAAGCATGTGAGAATCAGAGCTTTCTTTAAAATTTTGCCCTTTTTTTAAACTAATAAAGCATTGACTCAGAAGTCATAATTGCTTTGAACAGCCTAAACCTCCTGTTTCTTGCCTCTGAATTCATAAGGTAGTGGTGGGAGTGTTTAAAAACCTGAGCTACAAACACAACAAATACTTCTTTCTGTCTTCATGACTGCCAAGAATGGCATCTGCAGCTGGAATCCATTTGCCATACACCCATCTTTTACACTTTAAAGTAATTACATTTTATAAAAAAACCCTTTATTTCTGCAGAATTCTACCACAATACATCCCTCAAAGTAAAGCATACTTCTCTTTTTATTGCAAGTTGGGTAAAGACATTCAGAACAACTGAAAGAAATCATAGATGAAGTTTTAAATGTAACAGCTAAGACTGGATCAAGTGTGTCTTCTGCCAAGCTAGTTCTAACACTGGATTTCTAAATGTCATAGTTATTAACTCATAATGCTTTGTCATTTTTTCCCCTGCCCACAGCAAATACAGCATCAAGTGCTGCAAGACTGAATGTGTTAAGGGGTCTTGTGGAAGACAGAACTGGAATGTGTTAGAAGAGGGTGACACTGGAGGAGAAAAACAACTCCAAATCATAAAAATCTCCAAAAATGAGGAAAAAAAAAAAAAGAAAAAAAAAAAGCAGCACATTATAGATTCAGAAAGTCTCTGCTTTGGGACCATGAAGATATCAAACTACATATTAGATAATATTAGATAATTAGGGCTATGAAGATGATTAAAGGACTGCAGCACCTCCCATATGAGGAAAGGCTGAAAGAACTGGGGTTGTTCAGAAAAGAAGCCTAAGAGGGGATCTGATCAATGGTTATCAATAGCTGAAGGGTGGGACACAGGGGGACATGGGCAGCCTCTTCTCAGTGTCTGTGGGGACAGGACAAGGGGTGATGGCCTCAAGGTGGAGCACAGGGAGTTCCACAGCAACCTGGGGCAGAACTTTTCCCCAGTGAGGGTGAGGGAGCCCTGGGACAGGCTGCCCAGGGGGTGTGGAGTCTCCTTCTCTGGAGAGATTCCAGCCCCGTCTGGACACCGCCCTGTGTGCCCTGTCCTAGGGACCCTGCTTTGGCAGGGGGTTGCACCCCATGGGCTCTGGAGGCCCCTTCCAGCCCCTGTGACTCTGTGATAATGTCACACTGTAGGTGAGATGATGTTTTCCTTGGCTAGGCCAGGGTAGATGCTGAATGCCCCACCTTTCAGCAACCCCACTGCTATCAGCAAACCCTTTGCAGCAAGCCAGAAGAATCCTTACCCTTTTCTTTAGCCTTTCTCTCTCTTTCAGAGAAAGAGTATCAGCCTTTGCAATCACTGGCACGATGTTTACTTTGTTGTGTATGGCTTTCATAAACTCAACATCCAGAGGCTTAAGGCTAAAATTGAAAGATGGAAAGGGTTACATTTCTTTTTAACCTAAATTGTCAATTTTTAGAGGGGTTTTTTTTTTTACATCAATGTTGATCTTTCAGAGAAGAAAACACCCCTTAAATTCCAGCAGTTCTAGTACTTGCTGAAGTCACAGCAATCTGATTGGGAGAATTGAAGGCAACAGGGACAAACTAACTCCCCCAAGGTAAAAAAAAAAGAGCAGTGAGAAACACTTACCCATGGCCAAAGGGTGAAATGAAATAGAAGCAGCAATGAACCCGGTTATCTATGATGTGCCTTCTGTTCAAGCCACTCTCATCGTGCAGATAGCGCTCAAACTGCTCATCAATGTAGGAGATAATGGTCTTAAAACTGGAAAACAAAGCTGGATTTGAGAATCAGCTCAAGACAGGTTTTTACTTGCATTAAAGACAGGTTTTGACTTGCTTAAATGATTTTTTAGAGTGTCCCACAGTTCTAATAAAGTGGTTTTTAGAGTGTTGTTTAATTTCTTGTGTCCCAGTGGTTCCATTGCTTTCTGATGATAAAAAAATAAAAGTCAGGGTCACTGGGGAGTTAAAAATGGTCCAAACTTAAAGTTAACTAACAAAAAGAAGGAGGAG
>VZTU01020984.1:0-13287 GCA_013400835.1 Zapornia atra
GTTATGCTGATTGAGAAAGGGACACATCTTTTAAATTCCTTTTCCTCATGCACTGCCCTCTTAGCACTGGTTGAAATGTCAAACTTTTCTGTCACATGTAGCAAATCTATGCAGATACACAGCACATCTATTTATGAGCACAATTCCCCAGAGTATTTTTCATCATTTGTGTTTGACCCTCCTATGTGTCTCTTTTTTGATCTGAAAGACAACCAGAAATGTTGACACCCTAGACAGATATATGCTAGTTGGGGGTCATGACTTCTCAGATGAGTGCTGTCCAGTGTGTAACATTCCTGTTACTCTAACTAGTTCTTGAATACTGCTTCTAATATGGCAATAGAGGAATCAGTGCACTGTAGTGAGTATGTAATCACAAAGTACCACGCTCCCTAAAGTCAGATTCCAGTCTAAAACAGCTTTAGAGACTTTTGTGTAAGGTCAGTTACTATTACACGTTTTTTGAGGAAGTAAAATGGTTATTTTGTTAAACTCACATTCATATTCCAAACATCACAGAAAGGCTATTGCAGCAGCCAACTCCATGCAAACTTTGCTGTGTTTCAGAGGGCTACATTTATGGTTTTACTGTAGTGTGTCCCTTTTTTATTTTCTTTTTGCTTAGAAGTGGACAGACCAGACACTGTGTTCAGAGGGAATTTCAGAATCACAAAATACATTGGAAAACTTCAAGACTTGTGCTCAGTCTAGCCAAAGGCAATGTGCTCCAAAAAGAAACTCAAAGAAAGCTGTATTCTGCTACAAAAACACATTCAATCCATTTCACAGAGCATTTAGTGTTGATTTGGTTAGTGCAAATGTGATATTTGCATCAAATTCTTGTGCCTTTAAAGTAGGTGAGAAAAAGGTCAGCCAGGCATGATTTCCTTACTTTTTCCTTACTTTTTTATAAGTGTTACTGTCTGCATGTACAGTATTCATTATGGAAATAACAGAAAACATTAAGTTAGATGATGAAACGATATAAAGACTATCCAACTATATAATCTCTCATATTAAATCTTCTATAATTGCATTAGTGATAAGTGACTTCAGTTTCTGCATCAATTTACTACAGTTCCACAAACGTGCCTGGGTAACAATGTATATGTCTGGACCTGATTAGTTTTCTCTTGAATTCTGAACCAAAACCCCACTGAACCCTAAAGTCTCACTTTTGAATCACCACTGCTTCTGAATAGGATCTTATATTTTTCTTGCTGTTGTGTGCTACCTACCCTGCCCCCTTCCCCCTCTCTGAACACATGTGAGAGCCTAATTCACCTGGGGAACAGCAAGGGAACCCTTTTCTATTGAACCTGTTCTGAACTTCATTAAAGTAAATGAGCAAGGTTTTAGAGAAGTGCCACTAGACTACAATCTGCTTTTGGTTTATTCCTCTATTATTGTTGCATTTTCTTTTAATTGCTGAAAGACTTTTTTCTGAGGACAGATTTCAACATAAGCCAAAGGTTTATTATTATATCTCCTTTCTCTTTTCTGAGTTACTAATATGTGAAATTGGAGGGGCATTGAATAATACAAAACCTTTCCATTGCTCTCATTACAGCTTTGCAGCTAGCCTCTGCAGAAAGATTTAGAAATGCTTAAATTTAAGTGGCTTAAAACAGAGCCCACCAGTCCAAATAAAAGATTTACTTATCACCTACTTACTATTGCATTAATCTTACAGGTATTTGACAAAACATTATCACAAACAGGCCTGCTGACATCTTGACCATAGGGATATTAAAAAAAAAAATTGTTTGTTTGTGTGTTTATTTATTGGTTTGAAAGGAGGGAAGCTGGGAGAGAAACTGAATTGATATTGACTATATCCACCAGAAGGCCAAGATGGTATTTTATGCAGGTAACAGCTGAACTTCCAGTGTGTGTGCATGTGCTCACGCATACATACATGTGTGTGTGTGTGTGTGTGTGTGTGTGTGTGTGAGAAGGTGGCAAAAAACCCTTCCAGGACCAAGACACCAGTAATAAGAATTTTTACAAATATTGCCAATACCTATTAAATGCATCTTCATCTATCAGTTCTGACCCAAAATTAATATACACTCATGCTGCAGATACATTTTTACCATGAGTTCATGGTGTTAAATTTTGTTAGCCTTACAAAGTGTACAATTTCAATGACATTTAGAGGTTCTAGAAAAATATTTTCACCTTGCTGGTATTTGAGGGTTTCACATTAGCCTGTTAATTTTAAAACTTCATCTACAATCACTGACTACATTACAGGTTATTGCAAAAACCACAGGCAGATCTGTCACCCAATAGGGTGCTGATTTCAGCTGTTTTATCACTTCACCTGTGACAAAAATCTTGGATGTTTGGGTCTGGTAGAAATAATATAATCCTAGTAATGGAAAAAGCTCTTCCTTTCTAAGAAACATCTTACCTTATTAGTGCATCACAGAATTGCAAATCTTCCTATTTCCAAAATGTACTTTATATATTTGCAGTGCTATTTTCTCATTTAAGTTCCACTGGTTTAATCGGGGACATGCTATGAACATACATAGTTGACTGCATGAGGAAATCAAACAGATATTGAAGACTTTTGTGCCCTTGACTTCTTCCACAGTTTATGAAGATCACTGAAGTTACTTAACTTACAATAGCACTTACATGCAAAAAGACATGAGCCTCAGAGATGAAGGTTTTTTGCCTTGATGTTACCACACATTAGCTTAAAGAGCTAAAGCATATGACCTTGCTTGCTACTATTTAAAGTATGTAGTCTACTGTAGGATATCGAGTTAAACTGCAGTACTTTGGTTGTCTATTTATTTACCTAAGCATCCTGTAGGTTAAGGGTAGTTATAAAAGTTTATAAGATGACTGGTGATAAAGAAAGATGTAATCAAAGTTTTATAAGGTAGCAAAAAATAACAATACTTTTTTTGCAAAATCAAAGAAAACTTTCTCAATATTCTTCAGGGAACAGCTAAGCAATATTTAGCGAATAAAAATTAGTTTTAGTTGTAACCACCATCCTCAACATTTTTAGGGATTTTTTTTTTTCCAAATAGAAAGACAATCAGGATAGTCATTACCTTTTACACAAAACTTTCCACAGGAACAGCATGTTTCCCATCTATTTTAGCTCTCATCCTAGAAGACAGTAGCCAACAGCATGCCTTTTCTTTTTTGTCCTTATATTTAAGGCTGAGTTAGATTTTCCTCTTTAGCTGTTACCATGCTATTCTCTAGTTGTGGTAGAAGAGGACCCAGTTTGTGTCACTGGAAGGAGTTAGAGTAGGTCTTCATGCAGCACAGGGTCAGACCTCTAGCTAGCATTAACTAATTCTACTGAAGTCCCTGCTGTTGCATTGACCCAGGATGGCTGAGGCTCAGACCTAGCAACTATGCACTGAGAGAGAGGAAGACATCCAGCCTTTATCATTGAAGACCACCAGAAGACCCCCTGAGTGTCGCTGAGCATGCTCTATCTGGGAGGAGTTAATGTAAATGACTTCCTGGAAATAATTTGCATAACCCTACCTTTTCTTAGAAATTACAATGAATCTGTATAGTTAATCTGTATAAATATGAGAAATTTTGTTTTAAACAACGCACACATTAGGAGTGATCCTGTGTGTACACAGTGCTGCAATAAAGGATACCTGCTTAATAGTTACTATTAAGTCTTGATTCCCACTTTTCAAGGCTTCATTAGTCTCTATCAATAATAGGCAATCCTTCTTGAAATTTAGGATTGGAAATAACCGTGATAATTTCAATTTAAATATGCGGTAACCGTTGGCACGTGTCAACTTTTTAATGGCAGAGCAAAAAAGAAGCACCATCAGCACAGTCTGTTCATGCTGCTTCTGTTTCTGATGCTGAGACTTTTGATGTCCTAGAAGCTGTCGTCTTTGTATCCTTCCCTGGTGATGCCACTGCACATCCTTGGGATATACGCCAAACAGCACTTTCTTTGTACTCTCCAGCCAAGATAAATTTAACCCCATATATTGCCTCAAAATATAGAGCCTGAGATTAAATTTCTCTAGAATTTACAACAACCTATTTAAAACAATCATTTGAAAGACATAGAGGACTCCTCATAGGATGGTACTCAGACTAATTCATGGTATATGTAGTAGCTCAGCCCCAAACAGTGGCTGAGCACCACACACTCATTCGCTCCCTGAGGAGAAACAGACAGAACCCCCATGGGTTGTGATAAGGACAGTTTACTTAAAAAATCACCCTGAAAGTAGAACAATAACAGCCTGTGGCAAATTACGATCACTGATAACGCAGGGTACCTTACCCACCTGACAACTAGAGTATTATATTGACATGGGGACCAACAGGAAGCCCAGGCTGCACCTGGACTGCTCTGGAGGCACCCAGAAGTCGCCCTCCGCAACCAGCCCCTTTTATGGGGGAGTGAAGTCAGGTTGTGTGGAAAACAGCCTGGGCTGACTCAGCTCACCTGTGCTAACTCAGCTCACCTTTGCTGGCTGTTTGGCCAGAATTAGGAGAGTATATTAGCTGAAAATGGTGACAGAACCACTGCTTTTTAATTAAGAAGTTGTTGAACATATTATCTCTTCTCTTCAAAATACTGGGTTCCTGACTTAATAGTTACAATTATGTATTTATCTGCTTAGGCTAGACATAACAGTAGTTCCCACATTATAGTTTTTTCATGGAAAATGTGCTAAGGATATCAGGGGTCTGGTGTTGTGAACCATCATCGAGTAGGATTTTGGTTTTTTTCAAACCAAGATGAAACACAGAATTAATGTTCAGGTACTTGTTCTGACTGACTCATTGAAATTAGGACTAGTGGGTGTCAGTGGAATGTTCCATTTCTGACTCATCTCTAATTTTTCTCAGCACGGTCTGGCCTCATGCCTCTTTCAGCCTCTGCATATTCTAACCCTGTTCATTTGGTCAGATTCTTCTGCCCTGTCAACAGGATAGTACACTGATTGCCAAATCACCATTTATTGAACACTATTTAATAGAAGTGCAGCTGTTGAATCTTGGCCTGGGACATGTAAAAATAAAATACATTTTAAAATTAGATGTGGTTGTAAAGGTTTAAAATACAGAAGAGCCAGGAACATGGTGATTTTCAAAAGTCTAGAAGAAGTAGCAAAGGTTGGAAAAGATTTGTAAAGATATAGCATGGAAAAATATGATCAAAAAAAGGTCAAGCCCATTGCCAGCAGCAACAGCAACAGTAATTTTAGAAAATCTTGTGTTTCAGCCTCTGGTGGCCATTCTTCAAGCACCACTACCCGTGGTAGTGCCATTTCTGCTTGCTCCTGTGTTTTTCCTGAGACTATTTCTCCTTTTTTCCTGATTTTTTTTTATATTTCCAAAGGATTTAAATGAAGCTTGGAAATCTTTTCTAAGTTTAAAAAATATGTCTGGCTATTACAACAGGAGATGAAATTTTTTCAAGAACTTACTTTCCCCAGTTGGGGACTTTGGAGGCAAACTGGCTAGGCTCTGAGTCTGCTTGGAAAGCTTGAAGTGGAAAGAGAGTATCTCCAGACTCACACAGCTCTTCCATCTGCTTTGAAATATTTTTTTAATAGCTATCTTATCATGTTAAGGCAACTTTGTGAATGGATTACAAAAATCCTATTAAAAACTTTAGTTCATAAATCTACACTACTATATAGCCATTCAGCTAAAATTATTTTGACAACCCACCTCCCCATCTCAAAACATATGAAGCAATTGTTTTTCCATGAAGCACAAGGGCTTTGAAACACTGAAAAAATTATGTCTTTCTTCTCTTTACACTGGACAGTAAACATGAGAGTGAAATGAATATATTTTTCACAGAGTAAGTATTTTTAAATTGCAGTTCTTTATCAGTGTATAATTTTATTCAGCACAAAACAAAAGACAGTAAACATTTTTTGGTTGATGTGTTTTCAGGCAACTTCTTATATGACTGCTTTTGAAATATGTTACACTAGCATGTGAACACAAATACAGAAATTTGAAATCAGTGATATTCATAGAAAGAACAGCATTTGGTCTGAGTCACATCTCCACTAAGACTGAAACACCAAGGAAAGTGTACTTTAAAAAAGCTTGGTTATTTTAATTATTGAAAAATTCTAGCAAAAGCACTGAACAGATACTTTGAATATGTAATTGAACTTAATGCCCCAAATAAAAAAAAGAAAGGCACTGGGGCTGTTAACATCAAAGCTCACATTCACAATTTAGGCCTTGCAACTGATAAGCTCCTTCTGGAAAAAAAAGAAAAAAAAGGAAAAATCTCCATATTTCAGTGTCACTTGAGTAAAACTGACATGATAAAAGCAAATATGTGAAGAAAGAAAAGGCAAAGTGGGGTCAGGTTCCAGCTTCCAGCAATACTGTATCATACAAAGTCTTAAGTAATGAACTTCATTAAAAAATAAATTAAGTATTTCTTAGGCAGCTAAAAATGAGCCTTTTTTTCTATAGACTCTACTGAAATGTTCCTACCACAGTATCAAAGAAGAAACAGATACATTAAAAGCGACATTGTTCAGATACATGTTTCTATGCTGCTGAAAAGCACAAATGGTTAACATAAAAGAATTAAAAAACAATTATAAAAAAATAATTTCCATTATGATCCACAGAAGGCTTCCAGTAGCCAAGTGATATGTTAAGAGTGACTAAATAGTATTGCCTTAAAAATCACTAATGTTGCTAGAAAATATTTGGAGCAATTTTTATATTAGACATATGAGACAAACATTCTAGGCTCTTTCCAGAGATGCTAAAGGCTTTTCCATTCTGAATATTTCTGTGGAAGCTGATAGTGCTTATCTTCTAACACAGAACTTTTCATATAAGTACAAACATAAAATACATACAAACATATTTCCTCATATATACCTGATAGACATATAGACAGATGGATCAATCTATCTCAGATGTGACCTGCATTAAAAATAAACCTGCAAAACAGGTTCATTTTAGGATTAAAATTCAATAATACATAAATCATGTGACCTTCTGTACATAGAACAGCACAGAATAAAACAGCTTTGAAACTTTAAATTCCACACAGTACTCATTATCCAAAAAATAAACAAATTCCAAGGTACACAGATATATCTAAAAGGTAGATTTAGTGTGGTCGGAGAACCACATGGTCTTCATGGTCATTCAGGGGGCAGGATCTGAAGAATCCTGATAGTAAATCATGAATGCACAACTTCCTTGATCTTTGTTTTGTGAATCATAGAGTTGTCTTGGTTGGAAGGGACCCTTTAGACCATCAAGTCCAACCATCACTCTAACCTGCCATCCAGTACTAAACCATGTCGCTCAGCACCATATCTGACCATCTTTAAAATACCACCAGGGATGGAGACTCCGCCACTTCACTGGGCAGCCTGTTCCAATACCTAACCCTCTCTGTGAAGAAGTTTTTCCTAATGTCTAATCTAAACCTCCCCTGGCATAACTTGATGTCATTTCCTCTCATCCTATTGCTTGTCACTAGGGAGAAAAGGTCAGCCCCCACCTCTCCACAACCTCCTTTCAGGTAGTTGTAGAGAGTAATTAAGTCTACCCTCAACTTCCTTTTCTCCAGACTGAACAACCCCAGTTCCAAATCTGCTNAAATCTGCTCCTAATAACATTTATTGTCCAGTCCCCTCCCCAGCCTCATCACCCTTCTCTGGACTTGCTTCAGCACCTCAATGTCTTTCCTGCAGTGACAGGCCTAAAACCGAACACAGCACTTGAGGTTCAACCTCACCAGCGCTGATTATAAGGGGACAATTACTTCACTAGTCCTACTCACTACACTATTTCTAGGCCAGGCACACTGCTGGCTCATATTCAGCTGGTTGCATATCAACACCACCAGGTCCTTCTCTGCCAGCCAGTGTTCCAGCCACTCTTCTCCAAGCCTGTAGCACTGCTTGGGCTTATTAAGACCCAAATGCAAGACCAGCACTTGCCTTTGTTGAACCTCATACCATTGGCATTGGTCCATCAATCCAGCCTCCCCATATCCCTCTGTAGGACCATCCTACCCTCAATCAGATCAACATTCCTCCCTAACTTAGTGTCTGTGAACTTACTGAGGGTGCACTTGAGTCCACTGTCCAAATTATTAATAAATATAATAAAGAGAACTGGCCCCAGCACAAAGCCCCAAGGAATAGCACCGGTGACTGGCCACCAACTGGATTATCACCACCATTCTCTGGGCCTTGCCATCCAGTCAGGTTTTACCCAGTAAAGACTACACCCATCCAAGCTAAGAGCAGCCAGTTTCTCTAGGGAATGCTGTGGGAAACAGTGGCAAAAGCTTTGCTGAAATACAGATATACAACATCCACAGCTTTTCCTTCATCCACTAAGCGGATCACCTTGTCATAGGAGATCAGGTTGGTCAAGTAGGACCTGCCTTTCATGACCCTATGCTGACTGGGCCTGAACACTTGCTTTTCCTGCATGTGTCTCATAACGACACTCAGGATCATTGCTCCATAATCTTCCCACGCACCGAATTAAGACTGACACACCTATGGTTCCCTGGGTCCTCCTTTCAGCCCTTCTTGTAGATGGGTGTTGCTTTTGCTAGTCTCCTGTCAACTGGGAGCTCCCCAGACAGCCAGGATTATTCATAAATGATTGAAAGTGGTCTGCTGAGCACTTCTGCCAACTCCCTCAGTGTCCTCGGGTGGATCTCATCTGGCCCCATAAACTTGCATATGACTAAAAGTCAAGCTGAGTATATGGTCACAGTTTCTTGATGGCAGTGCTCAAGTTTATTGCCTCTCTGCACATGCAGCAGCTAATAGTATACATTCCAGCTATAATTTTAAATTTCTGGTATTCTGTGCTAATATATCTGAAGTTAGATAAAAATGCTATAATAGATATTGTATTTATATGTATATTACATACATAAATAGAAAAAAGACTGTATACCTTGGCTGGCTCAACAAATAATATTGTCTATAGTGAACAGCAACAACCAATCAGTGTGTAATATGTTTGAAAAAGCATGACCGTCTGTTGATTACTTTTTCCTAAAACAAGAGACCACACCTCTACTCTCTCACAAAAAAAAGTTATGTGACCTATTTTATTTTTAAAAAGAGAGTCCCTAACTTTGCAGTTAGCTGAACTGCAATTCAGTCCTTACTGAACAACAATTTGCTATTCATCCAGATCAGTAATTCTTTACATAGACCTTAATTCAGCAAAATAGTAGAGCATCTACTTCAGCACACGTTTAATTGATTTTCTGGGCAAGAATACAATTCTGTTTACATGCTATGTTAAACTGAAATTTCATTGCTTAACAGGTGCATTTTATTCTTCATAGCTCTGTGGAGGCCTATGAGTGGGAATGTATATCCTTCACAGTGTTTTATTTCTTAAAAGTTATGAATTGATTTTAAAATCAAAATTACCCATGAGCTAATCTTTCTCAGGATGTACACATACTCTTTATATATGCATACAGACTATATACATACACTATATACATACACACTTTATATATTGGTTGAAAATGCAGCATGCTCTATTTCAGTGCAAATTTTGCCAAAGACTATAGTAGTGCCATGCAAGTGATGAAGCAAGTTCCATATATTGAAGACGAACTCTTGGATCTACATAACTTTTTTTTTTTTTAAATGGTACATTTCAATTGATAATCTAGTCAATTCCCATTACTGATTTATAAGCAGTTTCAAGTATTAGTATCTGTGTGAATACTTGTGGCAATTTCTGTGAGCCTGCAAACATGTTTCATATACCTTACAGCCACTTTTCAAAGTCTTTGTATTCTCTCATGCTCTGTGACAGACCTGAGAGAAAGGAATTATTTCTCACAATATGCAGTAAATTACAGAAACCACATTGGGAAAGAGAAAATTTTAAAAATAATAATTTTGAGTACATAATTTTTTTCAGATAGATTTTATCTTTTAGAAGTTGATCAAATTAAATAAGAAATTCCTAATCCTTTCTAAATATATTTTCTTAATATACTATAAATCTTTTAAAATTCACTAATACATACATACAGTTGAAATTTCATTATCTTTAATATTTCTGCCAATTGGCACATGACCAGGACCTGATCCAATTTCCATTAACTTCACAGAGAGCTGGACTACATTCTAAAAATACAGAGCGAAAAAGAGAATGTAAGTTTAGGTAAAAATACTTGCCTATTATAGAACACTAACAGCTTGTAATAATTCAAGTAACGAAACAGGCAATATAACAGATGTATGCACTACATGCAGCAAACCAGACATGTACCACACAGCCAGGTGGAAATGGCATGGTGTGGTGACAGTGGTGAGTAGGGAGGAGAATCATTGCAGATGATTGTAGCTCATACCAGATGTTCAAAAGATCCTAGACATTTATAGAGGCAGTAGTGGTAATAAAGCACCAAGGCTTCAGTCCTACAGATCAGTCTGACATACCACACCCTGTGACATGCAAAGGAGCAAGAGCCCTTCTGTAGAGTTCGTTAGTCATTTTATGCTTTTGTTTCTAGTTCTGAGACACCTTTCTCCACAGTGACACTGCACTAGATTTTGTTAGCTGAACATAGAACACCTGGTGAAACCCTGAGCAAAGCAACTAGCAATTTTACTAGACACCAGGCATTTCACCTCTCCTGCAGAGCAGTCTACCCACAGTTCCCCTCTAAGTAATCTAACAATTAAGACACAACGGAAGATGCTGACATGCTGTGTAAGCATTGTTTCTGGCTTTAGTTATCCCAAGTATTTTTATGTTTTCCCCTTAAATGAGGTAACTCAAGCACTGAGATACCTATTTACATTTTACAACAAACAGTTTAAACAATATTATATACAGATGTCCAAATATTTTGAAAGTTTCTGTTTATGGAAGTAATATGAAACTACCTGTTTAAATTTGGAGAATTTTATTTAAAATCTGCATGTAGACTGAAATTCCTTTTTAGTTGATACACTGTGGCAAATGATACTTATTTGCAGAGTATATAAGGTGCTTGGATTTCTGTTTGAATCAGAAAAAGCAATATGTTTGAATTTTCATTAGACTGCTCCATTTTTACAGAAATGATTCATTGTATAAAAACAGTAGTAAGTGGCTTACTCTCCGTCTTTGTCAACAGACAACTGGCAAATTGCTGGCTGCATAATATTTCTGTTAGACTACTTGTGTATGGAAATCTGACTGCTTTGCAAGCAATTTAATCAACAGTGTAAATAACCTGTGTAAAATAACCAACAGCGTAAATGCCTTTAAATAATCAAGGCTCTTTAATGTACATGAAATAGGCTTTTTTACCTACAATAGACTTGATCTTTATAAGCATGGTTCATTCTCACCTATTATACCACATTGTGCTCTACAGTAATCAATGCATATAGAAGCTTGATTCTCAACCCTACTCTTTGGTAGGTGCAATTTTTCACCCACAGAGAATTGTGTTCATAATTTTACACTACTATTAAATTGCCAGGAAAAGTATGATAGGATTACAGATGTAAAAGCTAGGAGCTTGGACTGAAAATTGGACTGTGATACATAAATAAAAATCAGTCTACCAACAAAACAAAACAAAAAAACCCAAATCAGGTAATTTACTAATGTTCTTGAGAGACATATCCCATTTTTCTTAGGCAATGAAAGTTCCCTGGGTTTTACAATGTGATCCAAGTTTGATAACATCAAAATTCAGATGTTTTATGCAGCATAATGTATTTCCAAGTTTTCCCATTTTAATATATATATCAACACACAGGTGCTGAATATGTATATGATTTGCCTAATTACACAAATACGGGACTGTTTCCCTATGTTCCCTGTCAGATGACATCGGACAGTGAAAGAAAAGAGTTGGAAGAATGGCAGGAAGGTAGAAGTAAGACGTTAGGATATGATGCCAAAGTCTTAATTAACTATGGTAAGATAGCAGCTGAGTATGGGTACAAATATAATTGGTACCCACTTAGAGGTTTCTTTAGAGTCTCAGAATAATATAAAATTTAAGAATTAAGCTCTTGTGCTCATTTTGCTCTGAAGTGTCCTTAGCTGCACATTTGTTTTAAAATATGTTGAAATATACCTTTAACCAACATATATTTTATACTTTTTGATTCTATCTTAATCACATTTTCTCTTCCCAAATATAGGGCAACAGGTAGTTTTGTACCCAAGTCAAGGGCCAGACATAAGTTAGATTTAGAATTTACGGTGAAGATCTTTCAAAGGCATGGTTTTGGAAATGGATGCTCATTGAAGAAACTGATAAGATCATCCCATTACATTCCTGTCTTTCCTTTTTCACTGGTTTTGGGGAATTTCATCTGTTCTAAACACACACACACACACAGAGGTGCAATTAATTTAATTCTTTAATTCTCTAGGTATAGATGCCTGTATTTATATCTCCAGATAATGAATCTGGTACCGATTCACAATTCATTGCGGTGTACCTGCAATGCAGTATTATTGCAGTGCCTGAATTGTGGTGTCACTAATTCATGTGAGTTACTGAGAACCCAGAATTGTCATTAGAGATTACCAAAGGGTTATTTTTCAATGTTCCAGCTATACACATTTACTCATACTCAGTAGGTGAAAGAGACTTCATTCCAGATGGTCCTCCTGTTTACTCTAGTTACAATGTAACTAAAAACGCTAGAGAACAAAGACCCATGACAGATATTTCTATCTGCCCACAAACACTGCGTGTCTAATATGAAAACATTAAACTATTTTGCATTTCCATCATGGGAGATGGAAATGGAAATCTCCTACCATGACTACGACCTTAAACACCTTGGTGCATATGTTGGTTATTGTTACAATAGTCACTACAGTCAGTTATTTCAGGTTGTCATAAAGTAGATTATCATCACTTGCATTTATCTTCATAATTTTTGCCATTAGTCCTCCAGAATCATAGAGATATCAGAGAGATATCTGCTTATATCAGAGAGTGCTTTCTTTTACATATTTCAGTCTTGCAGCCATCATTGCACTTGCATATTTTATGGTTTTTCCCAAATTCATTCACTACATAGCACCTGAAAACAGAGGTCTCATTTGAGAAATATAATGGAAGGTAAGTCCAAATAGCTCTAGACAAAACAGTGAGTTTTTCAGTTGAATTGGTATTCATCTGATCTAAGCTTAGATGTCCAGATTGCATATGTTAATTTCTGAGATAAGGCATATAGACTGTCTCTACAGTCAACTGAGAGAAATGGGCCTTCCTAGGGTGTGCATCATAAAATCATTTGGGTTGGA
>VZTU01020990.1:5314-28377 GCA_013400835.1 Zapornia atra
CAACCGGCGGGAAGGCGCGGAGCTGCCGCCTTGCCCGGGTGTCGGCAGGTCCGATACAGGAGTCCCCGGCCGGTCCGACACCGGAGCCACCGGCAGTGATCGAGGCCGGGGCGGCCCGAGGTGGCAGAGGGATTCGCCGGCGGGAGGGATCACGCCCGAGGAGGGGGTTGTAGTTACAAACTTTCCTTAACTTTCTTCTGGGCTCAGCGCACCACTGTCGGTACGGACGGGATTGGGGGGGAGGGGGGAAAGCAAACCAAAACATTTCTTCAGCAGCTTTGTTTTTAAGGAAAAGTAGAAAATCACGGTGTTATTTACCGCAAGATGTGCTCGGCACTTTTTGTTCCTACCGGAGTACTTTTAGTTTCTCGTTCCGACATTACACTTTATTAGTTACTCCTTTCCAACGTGCTCCCAGAGGGACCGATCCTGCGGTCCCGCCAAAGCAAGTTCGCCTTTCATTTCGCAAAGCGTTTTGCTGGGCAACGGGGAGGGTCGTCACTATTTTCTAAAGGCTCGGGAAGGTTTTATACAACCGACGGTGAATTTCCGTGGTGGCCTCCCGCAGCGGGAAGCCCCTGCCTGGCCCTGCCGGGGCCAGTCCCCGGGAAACCGGGAACGCTACGGGGCGGCTGGTGCCTCTTCACCTGGCAGCTGCGGACCCAGCTTGGGTCAAGTCTGTGGGAAAGTGGACTCTGCTGAGAGTCCGCTCCTTCTCCTCCTTCCGCTCAAAGGTCGTATCTGTTTCTGGTTTAGATTTGGTTTTGGTTTTGGGTTTTTTTTCTTGGCCACACTAGCCCATCGCTTGGGAAAATTAGAGTTTGCAAAGAGAGTTTTTCGGGGAAGACCATCCCCTCCCCGCCCCAGCCCCTCCATCCACCGGGTGACGCGCATGAGGCAGAAGTTTGCAGTGAAAGAGACGTAACAACTCTCAAATAATTATCCAAGCTTCTAAAGTATAGCGATTCAATGTTAGCACATTAAAGTGTCATTTAGGATACTAATTAATACGCATTTCATTTGCAATAATGCATTTTTTTCGAGGACTTGAAGTACATAATTGCTTGCAGTGCTATCTTGGAATAGAAACATAAGTATCCCGCTTTGACACGGGTAACCTCGCCGAATTCCTTCCCTAGCTGATGTGTGTTCCCATCAAGCTCCCAACATTCAAGCTCTCAGGGATGTGCGCGCTGTGGAAGTCACACAGAGTGTAATAAAACAGAGCTCCTAAAGCAAAATCGGCGTTTTGAGTGGATGTTTCTGGCCCCCGAGGCCGGGGGTGGCTTTTTCTACATGCATAATGTATGTCAAGCATATACACGGGGGCTTTTGCTTTAAACTGTGTGTGTGTGAGGGCTACTGCTCCGTTACGTTGTGTCGGATGCTCCCATCCAACAACTGCATCCAGCCCTACAGTAGTTCCCAACTAAAGGCGCTTTTACAGTCTTGGTTTTTTTTTTAAATATTATTATTTACTGGAAGGGAAAAAAATAAGGAAAAAAACCCTTTGTCTCGTAGTTTTAGAAAACTTCGCCCCGGTGCAGTGCACAAAGAAGAGGGTGACTGGGGCAGAGCCGTCTGCTTTTCCCGGGGTCGTTTCGTTGGCTGTTCCCGTCGGGAGGACGCAGCTAGTTCACTGCTTGTCGGGCTCTTTTCGCCGCAGGAACGAGGGGGAAGGTCAGGCGGCCGCGGGGAGTCACGGCAGGAGTGCGTGTCCCGCCACCGCGCACCCTGCTCCGCGGGCGGGCATCGGGCTGCGAGGGGACATTGACCGTGGTGCTCGGTCGACCCCTTCACAGCCGCCAGACCTTTCTGTGAGCACCTAGAGACACCGATCCGATGTCAGGGCCGTGCTGGAATAGCCGGTGCCAGGGAGCCGAGCTAGGAGAAGCGAGCGGGACGGCGGCACCGAGCACCGGCAACGCCTTCTCGGGCAGGGCTTTGCCCCGGGCCGGTGCGCTCAGCCGGGCACGGTCCAGAGCTGCCGGCTCCGCTGCCGTCGGAAGGGAGGGAGCCTTGGGGGGCTGCAGAAGCTCCGGGGAGCAGGCCTTCTCGCTCTTTTTTACTGCCGTTCAGGCGGAGGGGTAGCAACTGGGAATCGAAAGGGACCCTCTCTCCCGACTCGTGCTACATCTGGGCTATTCGATGCTGCAGTCCAACGAAAGTCTGAACTCGTGGGATAATTTTCTCCATATGGGCAAGCGAGCGCGCACACGGCGGTTCTCTCCAGAAATCCCATACCTCCAATTGTTTTTCGCTTTCCACAAACAGTTATAGGGGGGAAAAAAAAAGATTAAAAAGAGAGAGAGAGGGAAAGAGAAATAATACGGTAAAGAAAGTGGGGTTTTTGATCGCAGATCGGAGAAGGCAGCCGGAGCTCCGGGCGGAGCAGGCGAGTTGCACCGTGCTCCGCTGAGGGCTCCGGCCAGGGGCCGTGGGGGTCCCGGCGAGAGAGAGAGAGAGCGAGCTCTCCACAGCCAAAGGCAAGGGTTGGTGAAGGCAGAGCAGTAGTCTGGACCTCCTTGTAGGAAGAAGTGCGTGATGCTGCGAGGGCTCTGCTCCACACACATCGCCGCAGCAGAGCCTCACTACTCAAAATCTGCTCTGCAGCTTCCCCGCGCCCCAGCGCAGCGCAGCCAAGCTCCGGGGAGCGCTGCCCGCAGCCTCCCGCATAGGTAGAGTAAAATACGGGCGGCGGAGGCACCGTTGCAGGTAGGGCAGAGGCGAGGCAGCTCGCCCCGGCCCGCCAAGGGGGAGCCGGCTGCAAGGAGAAAGGCCTCCCGGTCCCCGCTTTCCACCTTCCCCGAAGGTTAGCACGGGAGGGCTGGCGCTGTTATTACAGGAGAAGGGAACGGGGGAGGAAGAAGAGAGGCTTACGGAGGGTTTGGGGAAGGTTGCAGCCCGGGCGCGGGGTGACACTGCTGAGAGGAGACAAGCCGCTGCGGGGGGCAGCGGAGCGGGGCGCAGTAAGTGACCCCCCACCCCCGCCCCCGGGGGCAGCGAGGGCACTCGCGACCGGTATAATTTTATTATTTTCTTTTAAAGTTACCAATGAAACTAACAGATTTATCTGCAGTTCGCCCCTTCCAGCCCAGCGAACAAGTCCACGCATCAGCAGGAGAGGAGGATGTTTACGGAGACGGCAAGAGGGTACCTCGCCCAGCTCCCCGCTCGTATCACCAACAGGATCGAATTGCTCCACGAAGCGATCTTCCAAAATCAGGGCTGTTCTTTATAAACAATCAAACCTGCCGTATTTATTTGTTTGTTTATTAATTTGTTTGCGAGAGTCGCGCCGCTTTTCTGCTCGCAATCTCACTGCGCGCCGCTGCCGCCGAATCCGCTCCCGGCGATCGTCTCAGTGACGTTGAGTTAAGGAAATACTACAGGTGTTACTGCTGTGTTTGGGAATTAATTCTCCTTCCTTCTGCCCCCCCCTTCCCTCCTCCTTCCTGGAGTTATTTCCTAGACTACCCAGATAGCTGGGAAAGGGTCCCACATACCCCGGAGCTGTAAATTGAGCGCTGAAATACTTGATCTCACTGATCTTTGGAGAATTAAATCTGGCCTCATTTTACGGGAGGAAGCGAAGTCAATCTCGGAGGTTTTGTGAAGAAAGGCTGTTATTTCCTAGAGGATAGGCGTTTAAGTTGTTAAATATTAGTTTTTAATTGCATATTGTTCTTTTAAAAAATAATATTTATGCTTAGGTCCGGGCAGGTATTCAATTGAATTTTCGAGCCACCAGCTAACCATTCTTTAGGCGACTGATGGAAAAATAGCCCATTGTGCCAGCGCCCGGCGGTGCTTCTTCAGCAGGCGGCACTTGAAGTGCTCACCTTTGTCCGCCGTGCCCCTCGCTGAGGCCGCCGGGCAGCGCCGGGCCCGGGGCTTCACACGCCCCGCGGGCGCGGAGCCGGTGCTACGGGTGACCCCGGATCTGAACCCGCGGCGGGGCTCCGCGGCGGTACCGCTGTGACAAAAACTGAGCTGCGGAGTGCTGGAGGGAGCAGAAGAGGCTATTTCTGGAGCGGTCGGGCGAAGCCGTGGGGAGTGAAGGAACTTAACAACAACTAGGAATGAGTAAAACCTTCGGTGCTACACGTAGCCGCGGACCCCACGGTGATTTACGATTACCACGAGGTCCCCGAGGCCAACCGCATCTCCTGTGCCTTTCCCCCCCCGACAGGGATCTGGTGGCAGGGTCGCTGCAGGCGTTTCAGACCTTGAGGGGCTTCGTGGGCGCCCGGGCTTTGGGCTTAGCCTCGGCACACGTGGAGGGGGATCCCCCGTCGGGTCTGCTTCNGCTGGAGGCTTTACCCCCCCTGCCCCGACCCCAGCAGTTTCTCCCATCTGAAGAGGCCATTTTGCAAAATTGCACCTTCATCCCCCCATCCCGATACCCCCCAGCCCCCCCCACACCCCATCTCGGCACCCCATGGGCTCTCCCACATCCCTTCCCCTGGCAACACGATTTCCACCCCGCGGCCTTAGCATCCCCAGGGGCTGGGACACTGCTCCCTCATGCAGTCCCCCAAAGCTGGGGACCCTTACAACGGAGGGGCTCAGGCCCATGGGCCACAGGTCTCACTCTGCTTTACTGAGGAACGCAGACCTCTGGCCAGACAGGTAAACACACTTTAAGACCAGTGGTAAAAGCACTTTGCTCTGGACCGCCTGATTTGGAAGTCAAGTGTGTGGGTTTGGAGAGGGTGAGAGACTTATTTTGGCATGTAAATATTTCTGCTCTCCATAAACTGGCAGAGTGGACTAAAATGAACACATGCGGTTCAGCATCTGTTTAGCTAGACGCATCTCACAGAGGAATATTGGCTTTTTACCTCCAGGTCCTAAATGGGAAATAAAAAGAGGTTGGTGTCCTCTATTCCGTTTGCAATTGCCTATCCCAGGATTAAAGAGATCTCCATTTTACTGGCTGTCTTTCATTTAACTGTTTGGAGACCAGAGATGGAAAATATTTGCCGAGAAGAAAAGAATAGCTGCATGGGATAATTTGCAATTCAGTGTGAAAATATTCTACCAAACCCATTTCTATCCCAGCACAGTTGAAAAAATAGCACATACCCGTCAACAGCCTATTCCGCTCTGCTGGACAGCACGGAAAGTTTTAGGCAACTAAATTCCTAATGGGAGACAGCAGCAAACAGCACAATCACGTCTTTGACTAAACTATGTGGCAGCTTTAATTGCTAGATATGTTAGCAGTGGCTAAAATCCTACAGATTTGGTAAATGGGAGACTTGCCACACATGGCAAATGCTATAGCCTGTATGGACAGGAGTGGACAGAAGTGATAGCTTTGAGTGGCACACTTGGAAGTACAGAGGAATAAGCACTTGGAAAGAAGTCAGGATAAAAGCAGAGCCGTCCAGCGTAGTGTGCAGGGTGTGTGCTTGAGAGAGGCACATCCAGAACCAACCGCTTTTCAAACTGATGCTGACAAAGAAATGAGCATCGGTTATGCTCACATACCTTTCCAGTGTCACTGCTGCTACGGGCGGAACGTTTAATATAAAAATATGCTTCGTCAGGCATGAGCGGAGCTGGCCTCCCTCGAATCATCCCTACGACTTTAGTTTACTCTTTGTGGAGAGCTCTTCTCCCCAGGCAAGGAGCAAGCCCTGAGCTCCCGGGCCTGCTCCCGCCGGTGTTCATCCCCGGCCGCGGGGATGCCGCAGTTGGACAGTGCCCACTGGTGGCTGACCTCGTTTGAAGCAGGAGATGCAAAGAGTCCCTGCAGTGGGGGCAGCCAGAAGACTCTTGGAAAAGGCAGCTCTTGACTTGGCTAGAGACACCCCAAAATGGAGAAGGAGGGAGGGAGGGAGGAAGAAGGGAATTACAGGCATCTGCGTAGCCACTCTGCATCAGAGCTGTGTGTGAACATCCAGGACTCCGGAGGAATCCCATCACTGTTCACTGGAGTCATGTACAGCTCCATGGAACTCTGATACTCCAGCTTCTAAAAGCTTTCCCAGAGGAGCATTTGGTTATGGATTATTCATTTACCTGGTAATAACATTTAATGGATGCTGTCAAGGATTAGGGCTCAATTATACTAGGCTACTCTTAAGTGCACAGATGATGATCTGTGGCGCAGGGGTCTAAGAAAGAGGGCAAAGCACGTGTCTGTGTCTTGAGCAAAGCAAGTAGATAAAGTGTCAAGCCTGCAGTAAGCAATAGGTGAGAAATGGTGAAGCTGTGGACAAAAGGACACTCCTGACTCCCGTGTACTGACCATGAACTGCTTTCTGCTCTGGCTGAAGTCAGTAGTCAGTCAGAGTGCAAGAACAAACCTTATTGCATGGTGATTTGTTGATTGCATTTAGCTCTCAGTATTTCTTATCTTATTCCTCACCCCCACCCCCCACCCCCCCCAGTCTTAAAAGCACATCATCATACAATGCTATATATTATTTGGGATAGAGGCAGAACCAGCAAGAATGCCAGAAAGCAAATCACAGGACAAGCTCTGTAGAAGCAGGATGTGCAGTCACAGCGAAGGTGTTTGGCGTATGCGATTTAGGAATTACATTGCAACACTTGCTCTCTGAGCTACTGCGTCACTGTGAATAACGCTCCATTAATTCCTATAGAAACTCTCCTTTCATATTTAGAACAATTAAATAGTTAGCAAGTCATCAAAAAAACGGCCATGTGAGCTTGGAGGAGGGAGCTTACTACCAAACTCCCTTTCTGACAATGATGCTACATAAGGCGGAGCTGTGGTCAAAATGAAGAGAGAAACCTGAGGACTCAGAGGGAATCAGTCACATTGGGTTCATCTAGGTCTTTATCCTTCCCGAATTTTCCCTTTTTCAATAGATATTGATTCCTTACCTGTTATCCTTAGGTTGGGGTGCCTCAGGGAAGGGGTAAGGACCTCCAGCTCCAACCACAGCTTCCTATTTCACCTTAAAACCTGCCAGAAGACAGGAAAGCTCACCAAAATGAATGGGAAGGTAAAGCACTTGCAGGTACCCATCCACTCCCACCTAGGCTTCCTCTTCAGCCATATCAGGCTGGGGACTGCACCCGAACCAAGGATGAGCTCCACCTTCCGCTCCAAGCACGTTTCTTGCTGTCAGACATGTTCTGAAGAAGATGCAGACCTTTGTCATCATTTCTGAGCAAACTATTTCCTTAAGGCTGTCTGTCAGGTAATTTCCCCGAGCCATAAACATGCTCTGCAATTCAGATCAGAAACATTCACAACTACCAAACAAAAACATACAGCACACGCCAGGCAGCCAAAATGGAATAAACAGCTGGCCAGGCCTCTGCTATGCAAATCCTTTCAGTTAGGTAAAGCAGCACTACATTACCTTCAAAAAGTTCATTAAAAGGATCCCTGGAGCTGTGTTTTTTACCCACAGCAGTCAGTTTTCAGGTCACTCACCACGCAACCTGCCTGAGATCGTCGGGTGCCGGCTGTATTATTTGGCATTCCCGTTGTGCCAGGCAAACAGACCCCACGGCAAGAGGCAGGAACACGGAACAAAAGGATGGTCCCTATCCCAGAGCACTTCCAATCTCAATCTAAGATGCAAAAAAAAAGAGAAAGGGGGGTGGGTGGGGGTGGGAACAACATAAAAAAGGGAAAGAAAACAGCAGGTGGAGACAGGGAAGTGAAAAGAAAGGATGAGACAGGACTGATTAGTGTGATACTGAGCGGCCTCAACACAACAGCTGCTATCTGGCATCAGATTCTTTGAGTAAGTGATGGCTGGATGGGGCCTGTAGGGAACGTGCCAGCACATTTTACCACATGAGCCATACGTTCTGTGTCACAACTGCCAAAAGAGCTTTGGGGTTGTAAGGATGGTTTGTGGTTGTGGCTTGGCAAAAAAAATAAGGAGGCGAGAGCGTGTGCCTTTCAACTGTGCTGATATGCCAAGAATAAAGAAAAAAAAATAACTCACAGGGCTCTCCAGCCCAGTCCCTGCGACACTATCGGGAAAAGAAATGTTTATTTATAACAAGAGAGCAAATTTGTGAATCACAAAACCCAACTGGCAGCCTCAAGTGATTTGGAAGAATCAGTTTGAAAGTCTTCTCCCCCTCCCCTTCCCCTTTCCCAGTCAACACAAGCTGCAATTGCAGGCTAAGTCGCTTCCTGGTGATTAGCAGCCCCACGCAGTGCTCCATGAGCCTGATGTTTGAAGGGAGGCTGGGAGCAGCATTTGGGAGCTCCTGGATCCTCCGAGGATCTGCCAGATGTTCACAGGAGGTTGCCACACGGTCAGGGTAGGAGCTGAACTGCCTCAGTGAGTTTTAGTTTTTTCTTTCTTGTGTATATCTGGCACGATACACACCTCAGCTTGGAAACCTTGACCCATATTAGGTTACACTTCTAGTTAAAAAATCGTTCATGTCAGTTTGAAAACCACATCCTTGAAAACATAATGTACTTTAACATTCTTTCACTCTCCCCCCCCCACCCCGTGGCCTCTAATTTAGTAGGGTTTTAAGAGCATCATGTGCTTGAACTCCGAGCTGCTCCCAGGCATCTAAAAAAGTAATTGGAGTATTTAGGCTTTAAATGGATTCTCTTTTCAATCTAAATGGTATCACACATCAGAGATGACAGTATGAGTGGTTGAAGAGAGATTAGAAATTCTCCCAAACAGTCTGGTAATTAAATCATCTATACATCCACCACATATTTGGTTGAAGAAGCTCTGACTGCCCTAGGCCCTATCTTCTCTGTGCTCCCACCACCTCAGAACATGTGGTAGAAAAAACCATCCTGCCTGAAGACATCGGGTGTTAGCCTTACTATTGGGTGTTCATCTGGAATTTCTCAGGATGTCTCCCTGAAGGAGCAACTGCTTTCTCTATGGAGACTCCTGAGTCCAGACCAGCAGTTATTTTGGTGCCCAACAATAGCCAGCACTAAAACCCTTCAGGATTTATGCCTTTGGCTTTTTATTCCTTGCACACAATATCTAGTGCCTATCAATCATTGCAAATAGCAATATGGTTAGCACTGGCTAAATACTGCTCCAAGTTCAGACCCGAGAGCAGTAGTTATAATTAAGCCCTATTAGTTCCTTATCTTTGTAGGGTTTTTTTCTAAGCTCACAAGTTTTCTATCTTCTCTGAAAAGAGTCATAAAAAACAGCAGGAATGTCCCTGCCTCACACGGTGTGATGGCTGGTACTGCTGCACAAAGTGGCCGAGGATGCATTTGCACTGTGCTCCATACGGGTCCCACTGCCACTGGACACAGAATCACTGGCAGGAGGTTATGGTCAGGATGAGACTGCTCAGTGACGTGCTGATATTCTGCACATACACCCTCTGGAAAGTCTAACCTGTCAATATTTACATAGCAAAGATATTATAAATAAAATAAATCTTTTTCCACTTACCTCATGCTGGACCCACACATTGATCTTAAAATAACACATACATAAAAGAGACGTAATGGATTATGAGTAGCCTAAATGATCACTCTTTAATGTTCTTAACTATCAGCTTCCTTTTCTTTCTTTACTTACAGAGGAGCTGCTGCAGGGATGTTATCACCTTCTCTAAGTGTAACTAAAGTTGGAGAGCTCATTCCTCATACAGAAAGAGAGAGAGGCCCTTTCCCACTCCTTTTTCTCCAAATTATATTTAAAGTATGAAGAGGTCAACGACTTGAAAGGCCTATGCTGTCATTGAACTCAGTAACGTGGGCAATAGCACCTCTTTCACTAACTGCACATTCTCATTACAGTAATTGCTAGAATAACTCAGAAACACACCATTTCAAATACATATGCCCACCTGTACTGATAGATAACAAGATTTTAAGGTCGCCAATGCTGAATCTAATCACATTGACTAAGGCTTAGCAAAGCTTTTGTCTTAAAAACCAGGTTGGATTCCTCTACTTTGTCACGATGCCCGTGTCGTCCCCCTTCTGAGCACACCAGAATGAAACATTAGTCCTAAACAATAGATATCTCCTGTGTGGATTTTGATATTCTGCACTATCAGTTTCTTTATACCTGGAAAGGCATTTGGTGACTCACACCAGCCCTGTAACTGGAGGTAGCTATGCAACAAATACAGTGACTCCAGCAAGTTCCCCAAGGGCACTCGTTCCACACCCTCTGCCCTGAGTTACAAAGCAGCCACGTGCTGCTGACCAGATTTCAGATATTTCATGTAAGATGCTGAGCCTCACAGTTAGTGTGTCATAGCTACCTGGGCTTGGGGCATTCATATCATCAAGGGAGAAAATCCTTGTGCCTTAAGTGCAGTTTAAAACTTGCGTTAATGTTTTTTAAACACTCCCCTCCCTTGTTCTGAGCTAATAGCACCAAAGGAGTCATGCCCAAGGTCTCCAAGAGCCAAGCAGTAGGGCATGATGAACCATCTCTCTTCCAAAGTGTCTGTAGCCTCTGCTTTCACAGTTTCGTTTGTGCTTTCTGAAAATGCTCTTCAATGAACTGAACTACTACCAGTTGTAAGTCTAAGACAGAAAACCACAGTATTAGGCATATCTGGTTCTTCATACCTCAAGTACTATCCATACACACATCCCTTCTCCTTGCCAACTTCTCTTTGCTTGTGATTCTGCTGGATTTTAAGCAAAAGGACCTTGCATATGGTAGCAGCACTCCACTGGTCACAATTCAAGGCAGCTGCAGATTTCTAACAGAAATGCAATATGGAGATCTTTAACCCAGAGACACTTGGACTTGTGAGTACAGAAGTGTTTGAGATTCACTAAATATACACAACAGCCCATTCTTTGTGCTTCTGAAGCTCGCTGGAGGAAGCAGGGCTTGTCATTAAGTGGAGTAATTATAATGATTCATGATTATGATTATTAATCATAATCATATAATCACAGTAATGATTAATAATTATGGTCATTACTATTTATATTAGAAGAGATCCTAGAGGCCCCAGTCAGAATAGTGGGTCTCTTCATGTTTCCTATGATAAGGACAGATGATTAGGGCACCCTAATGACCTGGGGACTGTGGTCAAGGAGCCAGATCCTTCCAATGCGAGCTCTGCACTTTATGCCGCATGCATAATGCGGGGTGTGAATGGAGGTGTGCAGGCCTCTCGGGAATGGGGTGTCAAAAGAGAGATGATACCTCAGGGAGTGGCAGGGGGGTAAAGACAGGGGAAAGACGGAGTGGCAGTGACAGTTTAGAAAAGGGACCCAAGGCTGTAATGTTTGCAAAACCAGCGTCTGCTTCTATGCACATCCTGGTCCTCCCCTTTGTGATGACCCTGTGCTTGGGTGATACGGGGTACTGCGACAAGCACTGCCTAACTCCAGTGGTTTCCAACTCATCGGGCTACTCTTGCCCAGCCAGATCATTAGATAAGCTTCTCTAGGAGTTTTCCTGCCTTGACTTGTGAGGGACTTACTCTCTTTTACCCCCTTTTCTCCAGCATCTCCCCCTGCCCATCATCCACAGAGTTTAAACTCAGGACTCTGAGATTTCAAACACCACACCACCATGCTTGTGTAAATGTTCACTGTATCATATTATGCTGTAATTTCTGCCAAGCAGGGTACAACAGTCTATCTTGTCTGCCTAGGCATTGCCCGCAGTAATTGCTGAGCCCACAGCCTGGCGCAGCACACGGTGTTCACTCCCAGAACTTGCTCTCTGCAGCAGTTTAACACAGTGCATGCTAATGCAATAGCCAAATATTACATGCTCAGAAGCGTCCCGGAGCCAAAGCACTACCCAGCAGTTGCTGGGCCTAAACTGGAGTGTAAAGATAAGTGTGTGTGAAGCCTTTTCAAGATTAAGCCCTCGGCTTTTTGTTCTGCCTGTAGGTAAATTGCTGCTTTCTTGCCACCTCCTTTATGTGTTTGACTTTGAAGGTGCAAGAGGTAGGAAGCTCTGCACCCAAAGCTGGAGTTTCTCTGCTTTTCTCCAGTCTGCTCCTAAACGGAATTTTCTCTATTCTTCTAGTCCAGTCCCAAGCTGCTTGGGTAACCAGTAAAAGCAATTTGGATTATTCCATACAGAGGCCATGGGATGGATTTAACTACAGAGTTGCGAGCCAGTCTAACTTAACAAACTTAAAAAGGCGTCTCAAGTGACAGAAACAAGGAACTAAGTCCTTCTGTAAAATGGGTGAAAACCCATTACTTCAAAACCCAGGGAATATAAAAAATGGTAATGCTTTATCCAACTCCCCCAAACAGGGGGGAGCACAGGTGACAAACCTGTTATTATCAAACTCCCCAAAGTTGATCTCATATTGCACAGGCAGGTCCGCTGCAAACTTCTTTAGGAAACTTAATGACAGTATATTCGTCATGTGCTCTATGACACAATGCAGAAGGGAAAAACAGTCACAGCTCTGGAGCTGGTTCTTTCAGTAACCCAAGAAAAAGGACTGGCTGATGCTCAGGTACAGATACTCATGTTTGTGCAGGACAGTGGTGCTGTTTAATTGCCTGACGCGATGCGATTCTTCAGGGGATTATTTCGTTATTAGAAAGCTTTCCATCCTGAGGTATTGTCAATAAAAAAAGCTTCCACAGAAAGAGAATCTGAGGCTGGAAAATGAAGTTTGGAAATGACAAAGTTAAAGCATTCCTACAACCCAATCCCTGATTACGTGATCACATATGTATGTCGAACGGGGAGCAAGGCGGAGCTGGATACTCCAAGCGAGTGAGTTATGGTGGAGCCTTGGCTGATTCACTACAAAGGTTGGATGGTATGCACTCGATGAGACATGTGGCTGCACAGCAAACAATGAGCATAAAAATAAAAACTGAACAGCTGCCTCATTTGCTAAGCACGACCATCTTGTACACTGAGCAAGGCTGGGTTCCTGTGGGGAGAGAAAAAAAAGCGTCTGATTGTATTAGCTATATATATACATCGCATGCGGATGCATCAATATCGGATGCTTTATAAGGCTGGGGTATGTCCTGGACTCCAGACAGATATAAGAATAAAAGACATCTTAGAGAATATTGCATTTTTGGCAACATGTGTTGGCTCAAAGGAATTGTAAAGGAAGTAAATTAAATACTACTAAGAATGTATATATTTAGAGTGCTTTTCATACAAGGATCCCAAAACACCTCTCAAAAAATTAAGCTTCACAGCATTGCTGTCATCTAAGTAACAAGCATAACTTTTCCTTTCTAATGTTCAAAGTGAATCAGGAAAAGGCAAGGTAGTTTAACCAGGCCAGCAAGAGCAAGAATGTCTGAATTTTAGGCTCACATTTTAAGTCTTAGACCAAATGTCCCCTATGAAAACATCCAGGGAAACTATTGATTTTCACGCTTCCTTGCCCTTCCCTAGCAACCCAGCACAGTGCTCAGGCATATGGTTAACGTACGGCCATCGATTGTTGGCCCATGTTTCCAAAAAAAACCCTTTTGGTCTGAAGTACATACGGTTTTGAGGAGGAAAAAAAAAAGAAAAAAGTAGGTTTATAATGGCATTGGTCATTTTACCAACTGTGCCTAGAATTTCCTGGACGTTATGAATGTTCAGCTGAATCCCCAGTGTCAGATTGCATTAAAAGACTGTCCTCAAAAAGGAACATTCCAAATTTCCATGATCTTTGCCAGTTTCCAATGACTTGACGCTTATTTGAGCTATTGTGCAAAGTTTTCTGTTGAGTCAGATCATTCAGGACTGGCTGCTGGGACCGCAGAGTGTCAGCAGAACATAATTCAGTGCGGCTAACAGCAGCGCAGTTGATCAGATAGGTGCTCCTTCTTCATGCTGAGACATAGGGCTAGGAAGTTTGGTGGGTTTTCCTTTTGCCCTGTTAAAACAGGTGTTAAACATTAAGTTGCCCCTTCGCTTGCTTGTTGGTTCTCTTTGTAGGAGAAATGACTGTAGTATTTTTCTGGGGTGAGAAGAGGGAGGGAGAAGCGATATACTGATTTTAAAGAATGCTCCCAGCACCCTGCTTTCTGTCTCATCTGTGCTGCCTTGTGGTTTTGTTGGCTTTTTGGCTGATTCGACTTTCTCTTTCTGCTTCCTACATGTACACGCACACCTGCTCAACCTCTGCCTTTTCAGCCTGTTCCTAGGGGAATTCCCTCAGTCTGCACAAAATGCTCATACCAAGCTATTTTCCCTCATAATAGAAGAAATACCCACCAAGATTACGCCTCAGCTTTTGTGGTTTGAAGTACAGTTGAATAAATCTTCCCCAGCTGCACAGTGAGACCAGGTCTTTGAGCCCAAATATGCTTTATGTGAAACCAGCTTGTCCGTAAAGGTAAAGCAAGGAAAAAACCCATTTTTGTGAACTGTTCTCAAAAGTAAGTATGCATGGAGCTCTAATTAGCTTTTACCTCTGTAGATGGGACATCTTGGCTTCAAGATAGAGCCTGAGTTGACTTAATTGCTTAGATCTTAAGCCGTGCAAGGCAAAGACCCTGTGTGCTTGTGTAGTACCTAGCAGCGCTGGAACCAGACTGAAGCTCCCCAGCAAGACCTCAATGCAAATAATGAATGCAGCTACATAAGAGGACATTGAGTGACTCATTCTAAACCACAAGATGTTTGGACTGCAAATAAAGAAAGATATGTGGGATATAATCTGCTGTTGAGTTTTAACACAATTCCTGTTAACTCTGAGCTCTACACAGCCAGAACAATAGCAGGCTATAGATTTTGTTTCCGTCCCTGACATTTACTAAGCACTGCAAGACTAAAACATTTTGAAGGTTATATCCAATGTCCTGCAGAACAAATGACAAATGTCAACTCTTACACTCTTGCAAGATCTGAGCAGGAATAAGACAACTCTATAGACTGAGGCAAGTTTATTATTACAAATACCTTATTAAATCTAAATGGTAATGGCATTCCAATTAGCTCATTGTTAGGAATCTTTCATGTTTGACTTTCATTTAGACTGATTACGGGAATAATGCAGACCCTGTATAAGTAATTGGCACAAAATAAAAGCGTTTGAGCTGCAAAAACCCTCCTAGAGGCTGCGCTCTTTAAAAAAAATAATAAATAAAAGCTTCCTATCTTTCCCAGCTCATGAGCTCTCTCTGTTCACCATAATAATGAGACAACCCATTGAGTCCCCTGTGGGCCTGGTGGTATCGGAGCTCCCTTTTTACCTACCCCTCTCTTCTCAGGAGCTGTAGGGGGGCTCCTTCTCTTTTACTCTCCACCATCCTATTCTCTCCGCTGCCTCCGTCGCAATCCTCAGCACTGTTTTATTGATCCTGCTCAACCGTGGATTCTTTCACACCCAGATCACAGGCTAGCCCCCTGTTTCCCCCACACCCTCCTCCTCCTTCTCCTCCTAACAGCCCTGCTGGTCTCTCCAGATGAGCAGCTGGGAACATGCCTTTCTGCATCCTGGCTCCCTGCTCTTTGCAGTGAAAAGGTGTTTTCTTTTGCAGCAGAACCTCCGCAAGCCTGACAGAGGCTATTGGTGACTCCTCACAGTGGGCTCCTGTCCTGTCAAGCTAGCGTCCTTCACAGGGCAGGGTATGAGAAAGGACTTCTTCAAGGCCTTGCTGCAACCTGGGGCAGTTTTTCCTTTCTTCCCTTGGCGGAAGGAGGTCCAGAGAAAGAGCACCCGCTGGAGTCCCTCTTGCCATGGGGAGGGTTGGAGTACAGCCCTTGGAGAGCTCAACCAGGTTGATGATGCTTGGTTTGCCCCCATGGGTAAGTTCTGGTTGGGCAAGGGTGCACCAAGCCTGGAGGAGCTGGCTCACAACTGGTTGCAGGCTGAAGAGGAAACATCATATTGTGAAAGACATTGGTTTCAGGGAAAGGCATCCAAACCCATTGCCTGGAGCCCCAACTCGGCATGTTAAGGGCAAGAACAACATGAGATTTGATGAGCAGGGAGAAGTCCACAAGCATCCATCTCTGACATACTTTTCCTCCTTCTGTGACCAACCTAATGCCAGCCCTGTCCTGATTCTGAACACAGAGGCTACAGTAAAATGTGCAATGCAGGCAAAGCTATCCTGCTCTTTGGTGCGGGTACACACCTCAGTCATGCCCTGCTCTGCACCGAGGACAGACACAGCCTTACACCTTCTGCACCTTCCCACCGTGCTGCTGTTGGGAAGGAAGGTGGGTTGCAGGGATCTGAGCCATACTCCAGCCTCTTCCCTGCCACTGGGATCAAGCTCAGAGCAGTGCTCTGGACCACAGCTTCCTGGCAGCATAGACAGATCATGTGTTAGCCGTATGACTGAAAGCTGGGACAAGATCTGTCCTCTTGCTCTTAGACAAGAACCGTGGTACACACAGCATGAAGGTGCTGGACTAATTGGGCAGTGAAGCAGGGCCTCAAAAAGCTGTGAAATACTCATCCTTGGAGGTTCTCAAGACTCAGATGACCAAAGCCCTGAGCGACCTCGTCTGAATTCAGTGGTGAAGCAGGAGGTGAAGCAGGAGGTCAGACTGGAGATCTCCAGATGTCCTTTTCAACCTGAATGAATGGGTCTGTGCCTGTGTAACTGCACATGGGTTGGGAATGGCTATTTTGCTCTCTCCATTTGCTGAAGATATCTTTCATTTCTGACAGCAGAAGAATCTCTTCCATTGCTGGAACTGCGCAGTGTTCAGAAAAACCTGCCCATGCTGGAGGATATTGTCCTTGGGGTGCTGCTGGTCCCCATGCTCAATGAACAGCCAGCCTGCAACGCTGTAGGTCAGCTTGGTAATCCTGTGCATTTGATCTCCTACGGTGCCTCTGTAAGATTGGGGACCATCAACCTGATGGTAAGAATCCTTTCCTTTCCTTTCCTTTCCTTTCCTTTCCTTTCCTTTCCTTTCCTTTCCTTTCCTTTCCTTTCCTTTCCTTTCCTTTCCTTTCCTTTCCTTTCCTTTCCTTTCCTTTCCTTTCCTTTCTTCTTGTTATTTGTTAAGGACTGGTGACTCTCCTGATTAAACTAGGGAAAGATTTCCACGTATTTCCATAGATAGATCAGGACTTTCAAGCCTGCCTAGGCAGTGATGCTTGATGGGCTCTTCACATTGGCTGAATCATGATCTGGTACAAAAATCAGTGGGGTTTTTGCTAAGTAGCATTTGATCTACTGTAACCTGGCATCACAATCATGTTAGGAATTAGTTGCCTTTTTAAAAAAAAACCAACTTCATATAGTGAAGCAAGTGGCTCAAAAAGCTGTGACAAGTGAAATGATGACAAGTTATGGGCACATGCCTAACTAAAGCACATAGCTAAGCACGTGCTTAATTCCTTTTCTGGACTGAATATGAATACTTTCTCGAATCAAAATAGAAAATTGCCCCATAGCTGACACATATAAACAGACCTGTACAAGAGAGCCTGTACTGTGCAAAGGAGAAATATTCCCATGGATGGCTAAGTTTTAAATTAACTCTGATTTTTATGGGACTCTTTGAACCAGAAACCACGACGGAACTTTTAATACTAAGCTGGCAGTAATTTAGGCATTACTGTATTGTCAGGCATATTTATCCTGCCTTTGTATTTGTAACTGGTTTATATTTACTTGTCACATTAAAATAACCAAGAACTCACTTGAGTGTGTTTGAGCCGTTCTGATGAGGTATGTGCAGATAAGAGCCTTGCTATCTGTCTGTGGTAATAAAGATGAAAAATCTGCTGACATCCCAAACAAGCTGTAAACTAGGTCGTTTAACAAAGGTTATTTTAATGCTTAAAATCCCTGTGTTGTCACTGTAAATTAGGAACTTCAGGTGAAACTTTGGATGTGCCCAAGTCATCTGCGACGATGGATCTGGAGGTGGTAACTGGCCTAATAGCTACAAAATTCTTCTGAATAACCTACTTACACTTCTGCCTATAAGGTTAACCAGAAAGGAAATTATGCAGAGTAAATTTTCTCTGTTTAAAACCCATAAGCCTTACAAATTATATTTACATTTAATTAAAAAGTAGACACATTAGCAATTTTGTCTGCGCCCTCCCCGCCTCCCCCCCCCCCAGATTCTGCTCTGGTTCAGAATTTCTCTGCAAGATGTTTAATGATAATCTTTTTATAAATAATAAGGTATTTAGACAGGGTTGCCTTTAACCCCAAATCTTGATTTGTAAGTTTAATAAGTTTCCAAACATATTATTAAGAATTGTGGTTAAAAAAAAAAAAGGGAGAAAAAAAAAGAGAGAGAACAAAGAATCAAGGTGCATTAATAATACTCAGGAGTGATATTTTTCCACCCTCAGAGCTGGATGAATTCCCTGTGTGCAGCCCTTGAAATTTACCCTTCTTATCTGTTTTAGAATTAAATCATCTCCTTATCTCAGCTGTATATCCATACTGTACACTTCACAGAATATATGCTCTGTCGACCTCCTAAAAGTTATAGCCAGAATGATTAGTGATTTTGGTATCTGGATTTTGACATGATGCTCCTCAGAGAAGAGCCTAATCTGGGTTGTGATTTTTTGTTTGTTCTGTGCTTCCTGCTAAGAAGCATATTTAATTTGGGGGGAAAAAAAATAATCAGAGGCTGCTGAGCATTAGATTCCCAAAGCTGACAGAAATTTCAAGCACTGGTCAGCTACCAAGACAACTCTGTCCCCTGCATACACCAGTATCCACCCCCGGTCTCTGAGGGAGCTCCAGGAGAGGACACATGAAACAAATCCCAAGGAGACCTTTTAGATTAGGAACAAACCCTCATTCACAGGTGAAAGCAGACCACCAGGACAATGCTGTCCCTAAGCCCTGCATTGCTAAATGAGCACCATCTGAATCAAATTAAGCCTTTTTTGGGATCAAGGTAATAAAGCGCGCAGGACATGAATGTATTGCTCATAACAAGCGAGTTCAAATGAGAAAGATGAGATAATCAGGCCAGGGGGAGGTGAAAGAGGGAATTCTGATGATTATAGTTATTTGGAAATCCAGCTGAGGGAGGATCCCTATGGCTGAAAAGCAGTTCCACACCTAGAATTTGTGGAGGATGAGGTTTTGGTGGTGACTAGTTCTTTGATGTCTTCTCCTTTCCCCGCCTTTATCTAAGCTCCACTTTAGCCTGAACCAGCAGCTCGCTCCCAGGTGAAGTTAATTCCTAGATGCTGCGAGGAGCTATCAGCCGACTGCTTAAAACGCTGTTTAATTAGCAGTGCTATTACATTTTCAGAATGGGAGCATGTACACAAAAGGCTGGAGTCCTGAATTACAGCGACAGAGGATAATCTACAGAGAGACAACAAGAAGATATATTAATGCAGTGCCCAGACATGCCCACGTATTGTGCCTAAAGCTGTCCAGGTGATGAGTGTGTATGTGGGATATTTGACTAAAGGCTCACATAGCAGAAAACAAAATAAAGCAAACAGGAGATGGGAGGGAGAGGTGAAGAGGAAGGAAAAACTAAAACTTAATTCCCCAAGCCACTACGTCACCTGCAGATTCGGGCATCCATTGTCTTCCACCGGAGTGGCAGTTGTGCTGAGCAAAAATTAGTTTTCCCTGTGTGGGGTGCGATGCTATAGCACAAAGAAATATGCATCATAGTTGTCTTATAGAGGAGGAGCCTGCAATGGGACCAGGTACATACTTGTAATATATGGTTCCCAAAGGAAAGTAACTTACCATAAAGTCAAATGTAATTCTTATTTTTGTAGTTCCAGTGCTACTTTGGAAAATCCAAATTAGCCAAGCACTATGAAAAGTGTTTTCTCCTGCACCAAGGGACCTGCTTTTTTAGTATCAAGTTCAGAGAAACACATCCAGTAATAATCCCCACTCCCTGTCCCCCAACTTCCATGTGACAAAACCAGACCAGATGGGAGTAAAGAGACAGTGAGAAAAACAAACCAAACCCGAACATTCTACATAGGAAAAATGTAGCCAAATGGTTTGAGCAGTTGATGGGATCATCAAATCTTTCTTTACATAAATTATAGCAAGGCCAGACACTTGGGAAGGTCTGACTATTAAGCCAAATAAGGGTATTTGAATAAGTTGGGGTGTCTCTAGTTGTTAGTAAACCAGGCACAAATTAAACTCCTATTAACCAGAAAAAAACAGCAGACTTGACATGCAGTATTTTAAGAAAAACAGATCTTCAAAAGTAAAATATCCTGATGAGTATTTCTCAGGTTTCTGCCCTTTTCTCAGAAGAGCAAACATTGCATTATCACATTTTAGAAATTCTTACTGATTTGTCGCTGAAACACCCTGAAAAAAATCACACGTTTCCTCCTCATCTCAATTACAATGTGAAGGTCCATCTATACTTTCTACAGCAAGTTATGAAACTGGAACTTATATCCTCTTTCCACACAGAAAGGGTGCTTTGTCCAAGGGTTTCAAAGGGGAATGAGCTACTTGGGTACCTTTGGAGATCCAGTGCAACCAACGCATGAAAAGTTGAGCAAAGGAAGGGGCGGTGTGTACTAGGTATGGGTGATGGAGAACTTCCCATGGGATTGTCCCAGGGTTGATGTTAGGGGCGACTAAATGCAATTGGATGAATTGTAACTCGTAAGGAAGATCCATCTTCTCAGAGGTACCTAGCGCTATGGGTCCAGATCCTCAGAGCAGCACAGGTATGCAATGCCCATTGATTGCAGAGGGGTTAAGCACTGTAACACCTTTCTCTGTGGATATGAGAACTGAGCAGAGAGATCAGAGTCCAACCTCTATAAAACAAAATGAGTGATAGCCCAGAAGAGAGGAACAAGGAACAGTATGGCATCATCAAGTACAAGGAACCAAGCAGAGCACTGGGCTTGCCAAGGTCCAGCTGTTTAGAGTCAACGAAAAGATCAGCTCTGGTGCTTTACTCTTCAGCTGAGTGGGCTGGAATACTGCCTGTCTCCCTTCTCTTCCCAGGGTGAGTGGAAAGCAGCCCAGAGATGGTAAGGCAAATTCACTCTTTGATTTAAACAAGGTTTGGCCAGGGCCCAGGCTGGCCCAAAGCGAGCATCTGGTTATATCAACAGCCATAAGTAACTTGGCCTGTGTCAAAGTGCAAATGACATCTCCGTCTGCCACGTGCAAACCCTGCAACAGTAAAGATGTCATTAGATACTCCACATCTGAAGCAGACCATTCTTGCCAAGCCCAGACCCTATAGAATTTGGCATAACTTGTAAAGATTAATCTATTAATATTCATTATGGTTACTATTTAATATTCTCTGAATTGCAAGCAGGGGAGTTGAGGTTGTGGGTAACCTGGCAGGCCAATTAAATTTCATGAGGAGCAAACTTCTGGACTTCTAGAACTATTGCTCTTTGCTTTGCACTGAGTATTCGTCTGGCTGAGTGATACGTGGAGCTAGGGTGACAGCCTGTGGCAAAACAGAAGAATTTCAATATCTTAATCTTTTTGATTTCCACTTGCTTTTGATCTTTTCTCCACTTCCTGCTTGTCATGCCAGGCGAAGGTGGTAATGTGGCTGCTACCAACACCCCTGGCTTGAAGGATGGGAAATTGCCACCCCTTCTCCCTCTTCTTTCTCCCTACTCTTGCTTGTCGGTGTTTCTGGGTGCTCCATTAACAGACAACCCGTTTGACAAAAGGGTGCTCTTCCTGGCTGCACAACCCGAAGGAAATAATCTTGTGGGGTGACTGGGTGGCTTGGTTTGACTCTGAAAGAGAGGAGCAGTGGAGCAGCCTAATGCTCGGTTCTGCATTCATTGACATTTTGCTTCTGGCCTCCCCCCATGACACGGACCCTGTTAGAGGCATTTCATGTCGAGGTCTTCTAGCTGGCAGAGCAAAAATCAGCTATCTCAAGAGCAAGGCAGCAGCTTCTGCACTTCTAATAAAAATTTAGGCATTTTTCATTCCCAAAAATGTGTATTCTGGGTCAGGGGTTTCTTCTGCTGCTGCTTCTTTCTCTTGAGTGGATTTAAAAAAAAAATCTATATTCTTTCTATACTCTGCCCAAATTAATCATATAAATTTTCTTTAAAGCGACACTAAATGAGTCACAGATGGTTTTGCCCTTTTACAGGTTGCAGAAATCACCCATTACAGTTCTTTTAATTTAACAGTGAGGGAAAATAAGATGGCCTCTTGCTCCCTTTGCAACAATAATCAGAAACAGTCTATTTGGAGTTTAATTTACCTCAAATATGTATTGATAGTTGCAATGAGGAATATGTGACCTCTTTGGGAGTCACCAGTGGATGGAAGGTGGATAGCTTTTATAAAACCACCTTTAATAAAAAAGAGTGTTACATCGAGTATGTTTGCTGGTGTATTTAAGCATATGGTTTCCATATCAGGAGCTAAGATGGCAAACACATGCTTTACCTTCTGACTAACCTTTCTTATGCTCACCACTCCTTGCAAAAAGAAAGCTGTGAGGGATTTTATTTTATTTTATTTTATTTTATTTTATTTTATTTTATTTTATTTTATTTTTATTTTACAGCTCTGATTCTGTGGAAGAGCCAAAGACATTTCCCAAGGAATGTAAAGCTTGTGTCTCATTTGTTTGGTTTTTTGAGGGTTTTATTGTTGTTGTTTCCCTGTTCATACGAAGAGAGGGATAGATGACATTTGTCTGCAGGCTTAGGCCGGCTCTCCCAGCTGCCCCCCGCCTCCCTGTAAGATCCTTTTGGAGCGGGGAGACCAAGCCGCCACCGACAGCAAGCGAAGATGCGCTGTTGCTCCGCGGCCCCGAGCAGGTCCCGGCCAGGTTCCCCACGGGGTTCTGGGGGCAGATCCCTGCGACCGGCTCCGCTCCCTTCTGCTGGCTCGTTTTGTCAAAGCACCCGCAGGTAGCGGCGGCCCTTGCCGGGGGCGGTCAGGGGGTGGCAGGGCTGCCGGGACCGGGGCGGGCAGAGCTTCGCCTGCGGGTCCCGGCGCCGCGGCCGGGGCATCGCGGCTCTGGCTTGTCTCCGCCCTCCGGAGAGGGGCTGCCTCGCTCCGCCAGTGATAAATCTAGCGGTCCCCTTGCTTTTTCGTCACTTGCCTAATCCTGTGCCCTTCTTTTCATGTGCGGTAATTGCGAACATCTGCTCCCGGAGCCCGAGCCGTGCGGAGTTTGCGAAGGCAGAACAATGGCAACAGCTGTTTCATTTCGCCTCGGGCCAGCGCTTCCTGTTCAGTCTGCATCTGCCCTTCTGTG
>VZTU01020990.1:37014-85779 GCA_013400835.1 Zapornia atra
CACTGCTGGCTCATGTTAAGTTTCTCATCCACCACAATCCCCAAGTCCTTCTCAGCAGGGCTGCTCTCAAGCTCTTCCAGTCTGTATAATATCTTACTTTCAAATACCTTTTGCTCTCCTCTGATGAGGTTTTGCTGGTATCACCCTCCAAAAAAAAAAAAAATCAAGAGGATCCATGAGGGCAGGTTTCTTTGGGATTTCAGTGCATGAATTCTGTGTACTGTGTTTCAACTGGGGCTCAATAGAGATGTTCCTATGCAGCAGGAGGAATAACATGGCATGGGAATAAATACGCTAGCTGCCATCCTGTTAAATTGTGTTGTCCCTGACATACCTCAGTGTTCTCTTGACAGCAGGAGATGTCAATCCCAAGAGGCAAAGCAGCAAGGCCCCATTTTCCCAGGGCAGAGGGAAGATCTACCGCTGCAGCAGCAGCAATTTGCAGCCCAGCAGAAGGCAGCAGTTCGGTTCGGTAGGTAACAGGAGCATGTTTTCAGACCAGCCAAAGCCAATAACCTATCACCAATGGGGTTTTGGGGAGAATCTGCTCTTCTGAGCATGGCATTAATGCAAAAACCTCTGTCGTGCTCAAGGTGAACCAGGACTAATTCTGTTTCCCAGATACATCCTTGACATGGGCCAAGGCCCCAAAACTAAATCCATTTGTAATATCCAGGGAACAGAGGTGATCCCAGGGGCTGATGGCATACCCAGTCATTGGAGTAAAGACCTTCTAAGTAAAATCCACTCTCCTTTATGTGCTTAAAAATGGTGGGTCTGAACATACAAGAAGGTTCCGACTCACAGAAGAAATTTTGATGAGGAGTTGATACTCCTGAGCCTTGCTGGACATACTCTAAATATGACACAAATTCTGCTACCAGGTAATTGTGTTACCTGGTAGCAGAATTTGTGTCATATTTAGAGTATGTCTAAATTGTCTCTGTTTACAGAGCTGTCCCTGTCAAAATAAAATCTGGATTAAAAACTAGTTCTTGTAAGCAATGCTTAGGAGCATTGCTTATCTGAGTCTTTCCACAGACCTCAGGAAGCAGAAAAGCAAAAAGGTTTCTGTCTCTGTTTCGTAGAAGATACTCTCTGGGCAGACAGTGTGTGTTCTTGGACCCGAAGGATGAATCTCAGAGGCACATGGAGCAGCCCTGCACCTCCAGACATCCAAGCAGGAGTCTACCCAGGCTCTGTTCCTGCTCCACATGTGCTGGGGTACATCAAGGGTTTACAAGGGGCATAGGAACACATTTAGATTGCCTGGATTTAAAACAAGGGTATGGCCAGGGTTCAGTTTGGGCATGGCCAGGAAAGCTGCTGTGGGAGGCTGGGATTCAAGAGATGGGAGCATGTCTCAGTGTGATCATCAAGCACTGACCCCTGCCTTGGAAACGAAGCTTGCAAACTCTTGGACTATTATGTTAGAAGATGTAATACCCGACCCAGCTGGGCTTTCCTGGCTGATTAGCATCTGTGCCAATGTGCTTCATATATCAAGTACCAAACAATGCTGACATGGAAAGCAAAATCTTTTTTAACATGTGGAACAGCCCATGGTTTGTGGGCAAGGCCAAGGGCTGACAAAATGGGAGGTACTCTGTGTTTATCCAGGCTCAGCAGAGATTAATGAACAGTGATTTAAAAGGCTCAAAGAGTACTTCTATCCCTTTCCTTTTTATCCAGGTGCTGTCCACCTCCTCTAGTGTGTTAATTGCACCCTTTTCTATGTATAAAAGAATCGTGGCTTTATGTGCCATGGACGTCTCAGGCACCGCTGCATGAAATCCCTCTTGGTTTTGTTGGGAGGGTTTCCTCTTTTTTTTCCTTTCTGTTTGATTATTAAATGCCATGAAGATTGGTAAAGATTTCAGACAAACAATTTGACATTTGGCCTAATAAAATATTGTACACAGTTTTTCCTTTCTGCTTCGACTTGGCAGAAGAGTGTGTGTGAAAAGCTCAGAGAAGAAGTATTCCATTTTTCCTGGAGGGAGGCAGGAAACTATTAACATGCAGTGCTGGAGCACAATATCCTGATATGCCCTTTAAAATTAGCTCATAAAGACACAAAAGAATGAGATCTGTATATTACGGTGGAATTCAGAAATCACAAATATTCTGGTAGGAACAGCTCTCTCTTAAGCAAGATTTCCTGTTGTCAGCTCTCACTTTTTTTCATGCAGAGTATAAAACTTTCCTTTAGTGCTCCAGCTGCTGAAAGCATGCAATAAGGAGAAAAATATCAGGGTTTTGTTTTTAAAACTTTTTAAAAAAGTATCTTTAAAATACAGTAAAATCACTCTAAGCTTTCAAGTTCAGAAGGGAAACTAAGGCAGAGCCCCAAACATGGTGCTTTTATTATTAAGCTAATCCCATGAGTTTGGGGACTTGTGTCTTATTAAAACTTTTTTGTACTGGCAGTCTCAATAATCACCTCTCAACATTTTGTTTTGGGGCCATGTGGTGGATTGACAAATCCTTGCACCCCTTTGCATCCTGGTTTCTCCACCCCAAGAGCTGGCCTTCTCCACCCCCAGCAAGTTATTAGCTCTCTTGCCCAAATGACAACTCCCCACATGTCCCCTAGGCTGCTAGTGTGATGTTCCTGAGCATCCAGTGCCCTCTGCTCCAGCGCAGTCCCTCAGCGTGCCCCGATGGGTGATGCCAGCATTCTCCATGTAGTGAGAACAGGGATGGACTGTGGAAGCTACTGTTCCCTTGGCACCTTTCAGAGGAGGATGTCTGGATCTGACTGCAAGGGGTTATTTTCTGCTGTTAGAAACCTGGGCTTCTGCAGGAGGTGAAAACTGCAATTTTATCAACCTAATCACTCAGAAGGTCAGAACCCCCCATGTTGGGATTCAGTCAGGGTGGCTCTTGGCAACATTCTGTGGCAAACTGGGGGAAAGATAATAATGTTAGATTTACTACCGAAATAAAAGACAGAAGGCATAGGGGCCTTAGTTGTTAAAATCATCCACTTCTCAGCCTACTGCAAGTTATTATTGGGTTGCCAGTTTACCATGAAGCAGATGGCTGCCATTTTGTGGGGCTTTGGTGGTGTGGGTTGACGGTATGGCCTCCAGACATGGCATTAACCAGAGCAGAACCCTGGAAGACAATAAAATGGCTGAAAGTGAAAAAATATTGATAATCTGCATAGCTGGAAATGGGTCAGTGCCATGGCTTTGGGAAGATCTGTAAGATCTGTGTTTCCTTAGTTTAGGTTTGTGGAAGTTGAGTTTAGTGGAGTCAGAAAGGAGCAGGAGTAGGAATTAGGGCAGTTACAGAAATTAAGAAGCCCAGTGGCTGCAAGGGAGCTGTGCTGCTGTGCCTGGAAAAAAGCTGAGAGAATTAAAGACGAAATTGTTGGAAAAACAAGATCCCTTGGCCCAGTTAAGGAAGATGAGTGAAGCTGAGGAGTGCAGAAAGAGTGGGGGGCGACAGTGGGGTGGATAGATTTGCCTCTGTCACTTCCCAAAGGAGAAACCAGGGCTGGGGAGGGAATACTCTGAATGCAGTCCTTGATAGAGGAGTACAAGGGAGCACGGATGGACTGATCCAGATGTGCTCAGGGGCCATGAAAGCCAATCCTGGTGCCTGCCAGGCTGAAGTGCCCAGTCAATAGAGGACACCACGCTGGAACATCTGCCACGCTTGTTTGGTCTTACATTAAAAATAGGGCACAGACAGGAGTGTCAGAAGAAAAACTGCTTCTACTACTGTCTGCACTGAGTGAGTGTATAAACAGCTACTGGAACCCAGCAGAGGAAGGCTGTCAGCCTGGCAGAAGCTCGGTCAGATTTTCAGCTGATGTAAATCAGGAGGATTCTGTTATTAGCGCTGAACTGGCTTACAACAGCTGAGGCTCTAGCCGAGCCACTGAAGTGGTAAATAGTGCTGACAGCAAGTTGTGGCTTAAACAACCTTAAATGAACTCCATTAAGTGCTCGTTTCTGAAGAGAATGTTGTTGAAACCTGGAAATGAGGCTTTCAAAGGTTTAACATATTTGTCTGTTGTAGAGGGTTTATTTTGAAACCAGATGCACTGAGAAGCTCAGCGCTGCTCCACATGGCAGGAGAGGCGGCATGCTAAGGACAGATCCTGCTCCTTCCTCACTGCAATTGGGAGTAACCTCTGCAGAGTCGATGTCATCACATTAGTGTCAGCGAGATCAGAGGTAGGGCAAGTGTGCATAATTCCTTCCAGCGAGATGGAGACGATGACAGGCTAAAACCTATCTGAATAATTGAAAAATGTTGGTGATGTTGCATTCTTGGAAATGAAACTGGCACACGTTCTGCAGAAATCTCAGAGTGGCTGAAACAATTGATCATGACGGGGTTGGGTGAAGAAACGAAGCAGACTTCTGTGGGCTTGAACAATTCACAGGCAGTTCTAGTAAAAGATGGAGTGGGCAGGGGCAGAACTGGGCAGCAAAAAAATCAGGGCAGTGCTACTTAGGCTGAAGTTTGCCCCATGCATCAGGCTGAGGAGAGAATGGGATGTGAGGCCAGCAGCAGGGCTAGAACTTCACTCAAGAGATTATCCCAGGGGACTAACACACAACCCAGTTCACCACCGGTAACAAATGCACTGGCCTCAGGTCAGACTTAGTACCTTGAATTTTCAGGTGTTTGGTTAAGATGTGCCTGGGTCACGTTTTTAAAGGAGTGTAGCTTCTGCCTGAGCCACACTGAGAGGAGAGAGGGGTGGTGGGGTTCCCAGCCCTGGTAATGGGGCTTCCAGCCCTGCTCAGGGAGCAGCGGAGAGATTTCGAGTTAAGCAGCCAGTACCTGGAGTACCTGGATAGAAGCAGGGTGGTGGGAAGAGGGTGAACATCTCCACTGCCAGACCAGGCTCAGTCTCCTCCTCAGGACCAGCAGTGCCAGGAGCTGGGGTAGGCTTCATGGCGGTAGGTGGAGTTGTGTGGGTGTTAGCTGAGCAGCAATGGCACAGTGATGCCACCCAGGCTTGCCCCTATATTACAGGTCACCAATTATACTCTCAAAGAGATGTCCACTGGAAGGAGCTTCCTTGCAGGGCAAGTCTAGCAAGAAGTTGCCGGTGACAATACAGGCTGTGAGAGGCTGGAAGGAGAGGAGCAAAGATAAAAGTGAAGGGACTCAGGGAAGGCCATGGATAGTGGAGATTTCTAACCAGCCTCTGTCCTTGGAGTACTGGAGAAGGTGCAAAGCAGGGAGGAGACAACCCTGACCCAAAGAGTGTGCTAAAACTCAGCTTCCAGGTGGGTCGGGCTGGGAAATGGAAATAGTTTTTAGAATTAATTAGGTGAGTTTAAAGCCTAACTGACCCACAGTAGTAGTGCCTAGATAGTGCCTAGACCTTGATTTACTTAAAAATAAACAATGGCAAAAGGAAACACGAGAAAATGTTTTTCGCAAATCAGGTAACAGAAGAAGTGTTGTCTTCTCATGCCCTGCTTGACTCTAGTGCTGGTTCCTTCAGTGCCACAGCCTTTAAGAAAGGCATTGAAAAAGAAGCTGGTTTCCTGGAATCACAATAGTGTGGATGGACTTGTTCCACCCTCATATTAAGGCTCCTCGCTAGCCCCCATTCAATTCCTTGGCCAGATCCAGCAAAGGACAGAGGCATCTCCAAGAAGAATTTCAATAGAATTCCAGAGAATTACAATGGAATTACACAACAGCACAGAAAACAAAATTGGTTGGTTATTATGGCTTGCATTTCTGTGGGTCCCAAAAAAACAATCTCAGTGTAAATATTCCAAAAGCCATTGGAGTCCATTCTGAAAAAAAGAAAAAAGCTCTACACATTGAATTGCTATTTACTCATTCAACAACCCTTCAAAATCCAGTGCCATCCAGACGTGCTAGCAAGACGTCATTCCTACCTCAGAGAGATTACACACTGAAGATTTAGGCTGGAGAAAACACCAGCCACAGGCTAGAGGGAAGAGCAGGTGACAGACGAGGTTGCATTTTAGACCGTAGTATCTGGGGGACAAGGTCTGTCTTTTTGCTCTGTTTGTGCCATCCACAGCACAATTGGGGCCCTAGGGCTCTTAGGCTTGACTGCAGTAGAAACTATAAACACCAATAACACAATAAGGTCTAAGATATTTTAAGGTCTGTTGTCTGGAGGAAACCATTATGCATCCATCATGTTGGCAGTGTGAACACATGCTCTGTATGCCTCAAATTGGGAGGTTTTTTCGGTGAGTTCTCAAAGCTGTTTGTTTTTCAATTGAAACATGTACAGTTAAAATGGCATGTCAGTTCTCTCTGTGCATATTGACATTGTCTTTCAGACTACAGGCATGTTTACTGCTGAGAAATCATAAATACATTTCATTTTTCGCTCCTGCTTTATAGTGTGTAGGGACAGAGACATTTATTTGATTATGAAAGCCTGGGGTTTTTTTCTTCCCAGATTTCTTGTTGACATGAATAGTCTTTGTCTTTTGTTTTCCCACATTGCTGGAGGATGGTAGCAAAAACATTAATGGATTTGGACTAGCAACATCACTTAAAGACTGGGAGAGGAGAAAGAAAGTCTCATCTTTCACTACCGAAGCTTAATACTAATTCACTAGCTAATCTGTGGTACCAACATCACTGCCAACAGATGCAGAGTTTCCAGGGGCAAACAAGCCACTAGAGGGTAAAATGTCTCTCTCAATATGGCTTTACCTGATCAGCTGAGCTCCTGCAGATGACTGTATCAGATCACACCAAGGATCTCTGCTTTACTGTCACGTAGCAAAGATCGACATGCATTGCACAGAAGAGTTATTGTTATCTCACTGTAGACAACCACCATGGTTATACAGGGGTTTTTTTGCAAAAATCAAATCAGAAGTTGTAAGCATTAAGTGAGCCCCTAGATGTAGAGATCAAGCATACTATTAAAACCACAAAGCAAAATAATATCAGTTATAAGCTGCATGGGTAATCAATACTGAAATGTGATGCCTTTTAATCAGAGGATCTTTTAAACAGCCTTGGGGGAAATAAAAAAGGCAGGAAAAAAATAAAAAGAAATAAAAAGGAGTGTTTAATTGCAAGAGCAGTATTTGGCACTTGGGAAGTTGAAAACCATTTCTGCTACCAGGCTTCCCAAAAGAAAGTAGGTCAGCGTCAGGATGGCGTTAAGCAATAGAGTTTGTAGCACTTAGATTACCAGTGAGATAAAAAGCCTTATTTATTTAAGTTAATTCACATGGCTTAGTCTATTTTCTATGCTTAAAGTATGAGAGAGGAGAATGAAGTATCCTGTTTAGAGGACTCCCTCTAGATTTACAGTACAGCACCTGCAAATGAAAGCTTCCCAACCATAACCCCCAGGCAAAGCCAACAGTGTAGGGGTAGCATGCTGGAGAGGCAGCTATTTCCTGAAATGAGAAGAGTTTTCAAAGAAATTAAAGCATATGAGCAAACCGTTACTTGGCATTACATTTTCTCCTCAGCCAGAGTGGATTGTGCTCATACTAGGATATGTACTCTTGTTTTTAACCAAAGAGCTTCACAGTTGTCCTGAATCACCTTGCGGAGTTGCAGCGCATCCGCCCCTGTGTGCAGGATGCTGGGGTGACATGTCAGGCTGGAGCTCTTGTTCACTCCCTGCCTGTTCTGTTCAGTGGGCGGTGGGAAAAGCTGGCTCCCTATTGATGAATGAGCGCTGTGGAGCAGACGGGATGGAAACAGAGATGTTCTTGCCATTCAGTCAGCTCCTCATGAGTGGTGTTTTGGCAGCAGTATCCCAAGACGTGCCTGCTTCTTAAGAGCTGTTTTTTTCATTTATGTGACCCCATGTGACGTCTCCCTCTCATGAGATTTCCTCAAACTTATTAAATCTGAATGCCAGCTGTAAGCTACTTGGGGTGCAGACTGTTGGTGCTCCTTCCTCAAAGCTGGAGGAGGGTGAGCCTTCATTTGCCACTGAGGGGGAAGAGAAGCGATGCAGGGACCGTGCTGCTGGGAAATCTTCAGCTAAACTGTTATCTTGCCTATGCTTAGCCTATTCAAGGAAGTCTTTGGGAATATACCTAAGAGGATTTTTGCTTTCAGATTAAGTGATTTCTAGATGATTTTACCCATAGCAAATCAGCAGGGGGTGAGTTTAGCTACATTTTTGCCTACACCAGAGGCTCACTCTTCTGAAAACCATCCACTAAATTAATGAAGACATGAATGTACATTAGGCTGAACCTATTTAGCTTATTAAAGTCTCCTCTCTCAGATCATTTCCTTCTGTGTGTGTCTACATCACAAGCTCTTCTGTTTGTAATTTCCAAAGCTAAAAAAAAAAAGAAAAAAGAAAAAAAAGAGATTGCATCTTTTTTGGGGGTTACCCTCAGTTTTCAGCAGTCAGAGACTATATGTACAGTAGTCAGCCTAAAATCCCACAGGAAGATTAAAGACCGTGCTGTAAGCAGTTAATGCAATAATGACAACTGTCACTGTATTCATCAAACGTAATCTGAGGTGAGTGTCACTATTAGCATGGAAGGAAGAACCAAAATGTGATGTCAATTTACGTTTTGCTGTGTTGGATGAATTACTGGAATCTTTGTTCTATAAAACTTTGGCAAGGATCATTCTTACTCTCCTGAGGAAAATAAAATGTTTTGTCAGTGCCAGTTTCTTTGACTCCCATTGTTTTCACTGGCTTTGGGAACAGATCCTTATTTTTGCTTTATTTTTTAATTCTCTTTTACATCCCCCTATCTAATGAATAGAGTGATGCAAGAAATCAGAAAAGAAGGGAAACGGCACTGAATGAAAATAAGGAAGCTACAAAAAGTCAGAGAGGCCATTTCAGGAGACACGAGAAACATTTTTCTGTAAGATGAAGACTCTTCTCTTAATGGTTGGAGTGCTTGTTTGAGCGATGAAGGTAAGGGAAGCCAAGGGAGCAGTGGGTAACAGAGGAACCGCACGCTCTTTCCCTCTGAAAGATATCAAGAATCTTTCTGCTGTTACTGGGCTGAGGTTCTTAAATACCTGCTGCTCAGCTGCTGTGCTGCTGAAAGAGAAAGAAAAAAGGGGAAAAAAAAGTGCCACATTCTGATCTGGATTCAGAAAAGCAGGTCAGCAGGCTCTGGCCCTCACCTATGGTCCAGCCGTGTGGCCTCCACACCTCGCTCCTTCTAGCAGGAGGGCACAGTGGATGTGTCCAAGGACAAGCCTGCCTTCCAGCTATAAGATCCACAAGGAAAACAGGCTCTTTCCCAGGCAGAATAAGAACAACCTCCTGCATTGCAGAGCCCTGAACTCCAGTTAACCATGTACCGTAAAATAGATTTTAGCAATTTGCACTGTCAAGAAATGAAGTTCCTTCCAGAGATTTCTAGATGAAAAAATACAAAGTCCTTTCGCATTCCTTCAGCACCCAGTGTACGTTGGTTAAACAGAATGAAAAATGAGCTATCATAAATTCTCCAGTCCTATAAATTATAGTGGGTAGAGAGTAGCCTTTGACAGCAGGAGTTTGACGACTGACAGCAGTAGAGCAGGGGATGCTCTGGACAGTCGCACCACTCACCCCAGAGAGCTCTGGGCATCTCTGATCCTGCTGCTGGCCCAACGGCTGCAGTTGCCTGTGTGGGACCCTTACTGAGGAGCCCAGACTCATGGCTCTGGAGGGATGACCTTGGCTGCTCTGGACATGACATCTGGAGGGATGACTTTGGCTGCTCTGCTCCCTTTTCTACCACAGCATTTCGTGTTTAGGGACCTTGCTTGATAGCTTTTTTGTTTTTCCTTCCCTTTTTCTTCTTCTCCCCAGCTACACTCCTCTCAAACCCCACTTTCCACATGAAGTTTTGCACCCAACTGAGTGAAAGCACTGAGACAATCTAGAATAAAATACTTTCCCTTCACTTTAGTAAACTTAGTGCTTCCCTGTAAAAACAAACTCTTTAGTTATTCAGGTGTGACTAGTCGCCATATTAAATTACAGTACTACCTCCTCAGTGTAATAATACATTTATTTAAAATTTCATTTTAGAATTATTCTTTCTTTGCTGACATTTAATTCTGCACAGGTGTAACATTATCATAAAAGAGACCAGGTGTAAAAATATTACATTTTTAGTAATTATATACTGTCTATCACTAATAAAAACTAGAGAAGCTATCAATATTTCTCAAAATTGACTGGAATTACTAAGTTTAAACATTAAGAGGAATCATTTAGGAGCTATGTTGCAGCAGAAATGCCTGTGCACTTCTGCTATACTCAGCTTCTTGCTGAGATCTTCTTTTAAGTGAAATTTTAAGTTTCTGCATGGGTAACCCACATTTATTAAAAATTTAACATTTTTAAGATAGGAGTCTATCAGTAGAGGAGAGCATGAAGAAGAGGAGACATAAGGATGAGTTGCATGTTCAGTGAATACCATTTTGAGAGGTTCATATCTATGGTTTTCAGATGATGTTTTGGCCTCCCAGATGAAACTCAGGCTTCTCTAACGGTTATGACTGCAGCAGTGGTCCCTTTTTCTGTCTTAATTTGATATATTAGAATGTCTTTATAATGGAACTTGAAGGATCCTGAGCCTAACCCAAGTCAATGGCAAGGCAGACAGAATGAATCTCTATTACTTTGTTAATGAAGTTTACCAACTTGGCAACTAGCAGGCACCAACCAGGAGCCTTCTTTCATTCATGGAGAGAGTCTCCAGTGAATGGGACTAGGAAAAACTTCAGTGAATGACTCATGCCACCCTGACACAGGCACCTAAAATGAACAAGTCAGTATGCATGGTTAGTTTTCTCTCACTCTGTAGACCAGAACAGCAGCCTAAAGAATTTGCTTAAATTAAGCATCCAGCCTGCACATGGTTCATGTTTTTTAGAAGTGTCTACCCAGTTGACTTGGACATGCTTGGGTCAGGCTCCACACAGGAATGTGCATTTGGAAGTAAAGTTTGCTGGGGAAAAAAATCAGCTAAGCCTTTTTATTTGGAGAAAAGTCTCTATATCTGTTTGTCCAAATTAAAATTTCTTTTGTTTGTTTGGGTAGGGGGATCTTGTTGGTTCTAAAGGTGACTGGGGATGTCTCTGGAATTTGTTATCAAATGAAGAGAAGACTGCAACGACAAGAAGTCCTTGTGATGATCCACTAGAGTTAGGGGAGACCTGGCCTCAACAGTAGGTCTCAAGAGGCAGGTGTCAAGGTCACTGGGATAATACGTGCTGTCTTGAGGGTATTTCTTTTTCTGGTTGTTCATGTAAAACATCAGGGAGTCATGGCTTCAATCTAGCACAGACCAGACCAGACCATTTTTACAATAGAAGTTTTCATAGGGTAGAAAATATTAGCTTCCCTTTCATCACTCTGAAAGAGTATTCCAGAAAGCAGACAAAAATCTGCACTAAATACCAGCTGACTTTGTGTTTTGGCCTGTTTGCAATGGCCAATATTATCTTTTCTAGGCTAACAAGAGTCAGTTCATTCAGATTTGACGCTGTGAGGTTTAGACTATGCTCTGCTATTTATTGTTTGGGCCATTGTAGTTGTCTCAGAGCCCTGGCAGAAGACTGAGCCTGCAGTGTGCTGCAGCGTGCAAAAACATCTCAAAGGACAATCTCTCTCACAAAGTGCTGGTAAGAGCTGAGGTTTGCTTCAGAGTTGACCTGTACTAAGGCAGCTTCAACCTTCAGGCGGAGATGTTTGAGGAGAGGCAGAAGATCTGCTGTGTTTTTCCTCCTTCTGTAAAGCTCAGTAATAGGTGAGGTTCTCAACTTTTCAACTGCATGTTCTCCTAGTTTCTTTCCTTCATGGTTTTCTTCTCTCCTCTGGCCTTTCAGCACATCTGAATCTCTTAGATTCCTCTTTATGTGAATATCACCCTTATTTTTCTCCCTGATTTCTCCCAGAAAGTTTCCGCACATTGTTATCTTCAACTCCCATCTCTGCCTGGCTGCTATTCTTTTCTCTGAGCTGCAAGTGGTTTGCATGGTGGTTTCTCCTGTCATGTTTTTATCAGGCATCCTTCAGTAACATTCCTGCATTTGCCCTTTTTTTTTTCCCAAGGTTTTGTTTACCTTCTCTATCTGCTCTGGGTTCGCATATTTTAGGGCTGTTAGATTTCTTATAATTGCAAGGTTTGGGTATTTTTTTATAGGCTTGTGTTTTTATCTAAGATGTATGTTTCTCTTTTCTTCCTGCATTAGACTGTTCATTTTTAAAACTTTCTTTTAATCAAATGAAAGGAATTAAAAATGAGGAGGGAAAACCCAAGAATTTAAATTCCAGTCTTCTTTCTACCACAAGGAACCAAGAATTCTTTCTATTTAAGACAGTCACAGATTTTATCATTATGACTGGTTTCCATTAACTTTTTAAGTAAAAAGACATTTAGTGAAGTTGAAAGCTGTCTCTTATGTGATGACAGACTTTGCCTGTTTTAATATTTTTACTGGTTAACTACCAAATCCCGAGTCTACCACTGTCTACAGCCAACATTTAGTGTTCACTACTCCTCTGGCAAGAAACGTGACTTAGAAATATATCTTCCATACCAGGCATTTAAAAACATACAACATTAATTGCTAGAAAATCAACAGTTTCACCACGTGAAAGAAGTTGCCACAGCAAGGTCTCCCCAAAGAAAGAAATGGCCAAAAAGGGTGCAAAGGGTCAGACAGAGAGTTTGCTTTGGGAAACACAAGACACAAGAGAATCTCCTTTAATGAAAACCAACGCATGCAACTCAAGCAGGATGAACTGGTTGTAGAGATCAAGAAGCTGGTTAAACCAACAATGGTGCCTTGTTGGGATGCAGTGATGCCAAGTGGGACTTTGTTTCTGGAAGTCAGGACCCGGTTTACTCCTGTTGAAACTCTTGTCCTTGCCATCAGCCAGCAGAACAAAGCCCTTGTTCTCAGTCTGCTGTCTGTTCTCACACCTACCCTCACAGTCACATGCAGCTGATCCCACTCCTCAGGGAAATGGGAGCAATGGGAGCTAAAATATCTGACCAACTTAGAAGAGGCATCCAAATGTGTGTAACATCCACCTAGTCTGTCATCTACCTCTCAATGCCTGGCATATTTCGTTCTACAGAAAGAAATGTCCCCAGTGATACTGTAATTTACCTAATATTGTTCAGCGTAAGCAGTACTGGCTGGATGAAATAATCTACTCTAAGCCCAGGTCCAACAAATGTTGGGAAGGCACTGCCAGCCCTGTGCAGCGAGGAGAAAAAAAAATCACATCCATCTGTGAAAGTTACGCTGTAAAAATGGTCACATAGGTAGAGCTGATGTCCAAACAGCTACCTCTTTCAGAGCAAGCCAACTGCAGACCACTACTGGTGGCTCCCCTGGTCCTGGATGGCTGCTGGGTGTTGAGCACATGGGTAGCAATGAAGCTGACCTGGTCTTCTGGATAGCTCAGGGGTGACTCGAGATCCCTCCTCACTCATTTGTTTTCCCTCTCCACTGAGCAAGGCAGACAGAAGGCAAAGCCTTTTGCTCTGCCCATGAAATGAGAAGTTTGCTCTTTCTGGCTCCTTCAAATGTTTGCTTCTGTGCTGCAGGGTCCATCTGGCACCGCTGTGACACAGGGTGTATTGCGTAGGAGCTCAGCAATGCTACCTTGAGCTTCTGCAAACGTGGTTCTTAGATGGCAACAATTTTAGATTACTGGCAGAGAAATCAGATTTTGAGGACCAAGAGTAGAGGCAAGCTTCTCCCATGATCCGTTCTTTTACCTATTTAGATTTTTCTTGTTAGAACTCCTTGGAAAAGCTTTTCTGTTACAAAAGTTCTTCTCTGATGTCCTTCCACTCTGCTTCTTACCCGAGAATCTGAGCTTCTGAAAGGCTCCAATATTACATTAAGGTACAAAAAAGATCAAACTGGGCCCCATAAATCAATCTGTGCAAAAATTCCCTACAAAGGAGTTATTTGGGAAGGGAACATCACTCACTCCCTCTTCTAAACAAATTGATGCTGTGTTCTGTAGGACAGGGAGGACCACATCAGTGTGTTTTGCTATCTAGAGACATGCACTGATGGCAGGTACCTGCACAACCGCAGGGCAGCCATCACAATGGGGCTTCTTCCACTGCAGTTGTCCCTTGTGTTGCAACTCAACCTCTCTCCTGAGCCACGCAGAACGTGGTCCAAAAGCCAGAGACCTGCTGGTAGGAACTAAATACAGACTCAGGCTATGCCATCTCAACCAACCTGCTGCCAATTACAGGGCTGAGGCTACCCAGAACCTGCTGGCAGGGATGGCATCCCCAGCACAGCAGGCCAAGATCTCACACGTGGAGTGTCCTCCAAGCCAGGCTGGAGAGGTTTCAGTCAACCCTGCCTACTCTGCAGAACTGCAGTTTGGGCTTTTAATCCTGTGCGTTTGCTTCTATTCAGATACAACTCTTGCTAATTTCATTCTTAGTTTATTATTGGAGAGGGCCTTCCCTATTTAATTACTAGAAACAGAGAATCCATAATATATTCAAAGCTGTGAAAACTTAATCCTGGATAATTTTTTACTCTCTGAGAAAAGTCGCCAGGACTGATCTATTCTTTCAATCAAGTACACCCATTTAGTTTATTTTTAACATTCCTTTCATTATGTTATGAGCTTCTTAAGGATAATGAAATAATTGCTTGTCTCTTTGATTGATCTTTGTTTTGAAAGGAAACTTTCATAGTGTTATTTCTAGAGCAGGCTTATGGTATAATACAATTAAAGGAAAACATGACATTAAAACACATTAAAGCACATGTTCCAATAATTAGACCTACAATCCTCGTCAGCTAGAGCGCTGTGCAGGGAGGAGTCACTGTAAAAATTGATGAGAGAATTCATATTATTCTGCTTAATAAAGCAAATAATGACATTTATTAACATTGTATAGCTGTAGTAATTGGTGAACACGCTCTTTCCCCAGACTGGAAAGCTGTTCACATGCTGAGGAGAATCCCAAATTCTGGCATTTCCTTTTGTTAAGATGAAATCGTGTTAAAAACATGGTTGCTTGGGATCAGCTCTAAATTTGTCCATTGTGTACAAGGTGAGCTTGTGGTTCTTCATGTGAGGGAATTTTACCTTCATCCTGGACCCTCCTTTGCTAAGTACTGGCCACCACCTCTTGTGGTGCTGGTGAGCAGAGAAACTATTCTCCCCTGGAGTTAACAGCACCTCTGTGATTCCTTGCCAGCAGGACCAGCAACTGTTTGCAGAGCAACACATTTGTGGCATTACCTTAGCATGCATAAAAATAGAAAGCAGGTGGATTGCAGAGACCCTGCCTCACAGGACAACTCCAGATGGGTTCCTGGCTGCTTCTGTCATTTGATTACAAGGTCTCAGGCTAAATGAAGTGTAGACATAGGGCATAAATAGCCATTTGGGATGTCTCACACATCACCAGCCTGTCTTTGGCAGCCAAGTGGCACCTCCCACATACACCTTTCCTACAGTGGGCCAGGTCATTTTCTGGCATGGCTTTGGTGGACTTACTCTCACAGCTTTCTGATCCCATGTTCCATACGTCTGTATCCCAGGGAACACATGTAGGTATGTATTACTGACTGGTTTTCACTGCTAAAATATGTGTTCAGCCAGCATGCACATGGTGACTGTGGTAACTAAATTAACGTGCGATGTAACTAATATCTACAGGTATGAGACACACCACTGTACGTGGTAGATCTTGAAACCAATGATACTGAGGAACAATTCTACTATATTTGTGTTCTTTTCCATGTTAGCATTCCCCATGCCCTCCATCAGCTTTCCGGACACAAATGATCAGATGGAGTAAAAAGTTGTGTATATTAAATGTAATGCATGGAAAGTGTTGCAGCTGTGTTTGAGGCACTTCCTGTGCAGATGAACATGTCAAAAAAATGCTGATTAACCAAGACCTGACAGGTTGCTGGGAGTACAGAAACACATCCTTGTTTAGGTAACTAAATCTCTCTAAAATCACTTATCTTTTAATAATATTCAAAGCCCAACTCTTGCTCTTTAGAATTAATTGTATTTGCATCGTTGGTAAACTGGATGCTGATGTATTTTAGGAATCATAGAATCATAGAATGGCATGGGTTGGAAGGGACCCCAAGGATCACAGAGCTCCAACCCCCCTGCCACAGGCAGGGCCACCAACCTCTAGGCCTGGATCTACACAAGATTGCCCAGGAGTATTTTAGGAATAATCACTTTTTTAAAGCTTTTATTCAGCCAAGAAATGGAAAGAATCCTTAGAGCAAAGCATCACTGGTGTGTCAGTAGAAAGATGTGTAGAGGAGTGTTTGGCTGAGCTCCAGGTTGGCAGAAGTAAGAATTCTAGTTTGTACAATTCTCTGATAGCACACGATGGGGGAAAGTTCAAAACCTGATATAACTGAGTGTCTCTGAAGTGTGGATGTGCATGCATGCAAATTAGAAGGAAAAAAAAAATAGGAAGGAAAAGAACAGAGATCTTGAACCTGGATGCACATGCTGTCAGCCTGTGAAACAGCTGTGCTGATGGTTAGACCATAACTGAAACAGTATAGGCAGGCTATGCTAGAGCGTACAGGCAAGCTATAGTAGCCTGCAGAGGCAGGCACCTCCTGCTCTCACAAATAATTAAGAATTTGGGAGAAAAGCCTTTCATCCTCAGGTGATGATCTCATGTCCTGTTGGGACAGTGATATATGGGCACGCCCGTAGCATTGGAATCAAGAATTTTCCAAGATGCCCTTTCTTCCCCATCTTCTGTAGTCTGATTTCTGAGGCTGAGATCCCAGATAATCAAAATATTCAGGACTTTTTTTTTTTTTTTGTCCAGTTGCAGTTGCATTCAATTTAAATATTTGGGGTTTGGCAGGGAAGGGCGGAAGGGTGGAGATTTTTCATTTCTTTGAATCCTAGACCCAATAATATTTTCTTCATTTAAGATCAGTGAAATCACTTAGAGACTGGTTGGATCCGTGCTGGACAGCCTGCCCTCTCCCTTGGAAGAAAGGAGAAGAGGGTCCAGTCTGGGATGCTCTGGGGACTTTTGCATGGAAGTATATGGTTCAATCCTCTAATAAGGTTTCAGTGATGCTGTAGTGCTTTTTCTTATAGCAGATGAGGAATCACTGTTGATAACGACACTTTTTAGCATCCACCCAGATGTGGCACTGAGTGCAAAACCACACCAGCAGTTGTGTACTGTCTGACAACATGATTTGGCACCTTAGGAGGGAAAATGAAGTCTCTGAGTGAACCAAGGAGGTTTAGGTCATGCTCCCTGTCCAAACTCGAATCATGGGTTTAACATTTTTGCTCAACTGAGAAAAGCTGATGTGACTTCTGCAACGTGGATGGAATCTTCTGGTCTTATCTGAGAGGCATCCAGGCTGCAGGTATGTTTAAGGAGCAGTTCAAGCCTGGGACTATTTGGACTTCTTCTGAGTTCATGCTGGAAAAGGACATTGTCCTTGTTTTTGGGGATGCCTGTGAGCCTGCGTTAGTAAACACAGATGATGGCAATTATGCCTTTGGGAGAATCTTGGCACATTGGGACTGACTGTTTATCTGATGGAGAACTGAGATAGCAGGAGAAACCTTTATCCCCTGGATGAAGGAGAACATCTTGAATCTGTTTATGTGTGTATGAAAAAAATTAATCAAACCTCTATGGGCTGGATTCCTCAAGGATGATAAACACTCAACTGGCTTTGGGATCCTGCACAAGAAGTATGGGTCAACCTGGTGAGATGTTTGACTCGAGATAAACCTGAGGAGCAAGGCTGTGGGGCACACGTGATGAAATGTTATCACGAGGAGAGGTCAAGAGTTTTCTGCGCACAGAGTGGGCCTTGCATCACTCCAGTTTCACCCACTTGAGTGTCTTTCATTTTGTGTTACTCATAAATATTATCCCCCTGCACCCCTTTGCTTTTGTTTCACGTCCCAGAGGTCTGAACCTGATCACTGCCAGGATGAGTAAGGGTCCTGGCTCAGTGGCAGATAAACCTCTGAGTTTCTGTTTAAGGAGGATTTAATAGGAAATCAAACACTGGTTTCTCTGGGAGATGGGTAGTGGGGAAGGTGAGCCCAACCCCTATGTACGGTTGAAACAGATGGTAGTTGTATATAGAAGTGATCTGGTTTAGCCTGTAGGGTAAAACAGAACCTCCTGCCTGGCTCAGTACCGTGTCCCAGCTCCTCTGCAGCTCAGGACCTGTGGAAGGACACACAGCTCAAGTGAGACAAGTAGCTGGTCCAAACTCAGGTTACTCAAATCATTCTCTCTCACCCTGTCACTCCCTATACAGAAAGATGCTGATGATAGTTACCTCCCAGGGAGTGGATTCGAATCCACATCCCCAGAGAGATCTGAACCTGCATCTCCCACACCTTGGCTGAGTGCCTTAAATAGTTGGTAAAGTATCTGGATATCCTCTGCAGTGTTGTAAACCTAGGCCAAAAATAGTTTCCAGCTGCAACTATATGACTCATTTGCCCTGGGACTACTTTTTGGGGGAAATATTTTATTCACAGAAGAAAAATAATTGCCCTCCCCTATTAAGAAGACAGAAGGGAAGAGGCTCCACTGCTCCAGAAAATGAGCCATGAGATCTTGTAGACAAGGTCGTGAGGCTACACTAATATACACCACCTCTTCCCAACTGCAGTGTGAAAAAGTCAGACTTCTCCTCCCTGTCTACTCTTGTATATAGCTACATACTTACTTTGGTACAGGTTTCCAGGCTATCTCAAAGTCCCTCGTGTATTTTCAGAATGTGTGGCAATAATAATATACCTTTTATAGCTGTAACCCCTGGGACTGCAAGTAGATCTCTCAAATGCACAATGGCTTTCCATAAAAAAAAAAATAAATCCAAATTATAGAATCATAGAGTCATTTAGGTGGGAAAAAACCCCTGAAGATCATCGAGCCCAAGTGTAAACTGAATGCTGCCAAGTGTTTGCCTTCCCTATTCCTGTGTATCACAACAGCAACAGCTTTTGGGGAGGGAGCAAGGATGGAGCTTGAGCTACCGACTTGGAATGTTTTACACCGATTTCTCAGTGTGTTTATGTTACACCAAGGCACTAGTAGCTCCATATCTTTAGTGAGAAGTTTGTAAAGCACTTGGTTCCATGCAACTTAAATGGGTAAAAGTACTGGCCCTAGGGTTTTAAAAAAACATTTAGAGTTAGGCCCCTAGGATCATACCTCAGCTTACAAATACATAATCCCATTTTCACATGTGGCACGTTCAGCAGCTTCTCCCAGATTATGTGGCTGCAGCTGGAAGGCCGATGCTTTTGAAAATCAGGGTACTTCTTCAGGGGCTTGAATGCAGACTTGAGGATTTGCAAAGAGAGCTAGGTGCCCAGCTTCTATTGAGAAAGGTTCAGGAGTTTCATGAGCATAACTTCTAGGTATCCATTAGGAAAATCTCAGCTTTGCTGTAAATGCCTCTGGATGCCTTAGCTTTCATTCGTTTGGCAGCCAGGGACCTGGTTCTGTCGTCTGATCCAAAAGAAATTTGCCGAGTTCTGTATAACTTCTGCAGTCTTTCTTTGGAAAATAAATAAATCACTCAAATGGAAATACTCAAATAGCTGGGCACAGGTCCAGATGCAGTATGCCTAGCTTAGTGGCAAAAAAGTTACGGCACACATCCTGTATTGTCGAGGACACTGAATGTTTTGGCTGTCCTAATAGAAAAACAATAATTCAATCATGTATTATAAAAGAATTTCCTGGAGAAGTTTGGCCCCACTCAATCATCCTATTAGATTTGTCCTTAATGTGGAAGAACAGCACATTAAATTCATTACATACATTAGACCAGCTACATTTATTTCCAGATGGGTTTCCATAAAGTGGTTGAAATGCCTAAAAAAAGACATTTGGAAGATGCCTTTCTGTGGAACTCATATAGCATAACTACGACACTGCAGCCTTACACCAGCCTATGTCCAGTAATTCTCTCTCACAGTGGAAGGACCTAGTTAACACGACTAGCTGTAAGTATTTATAAATCAATAATAATAGGCCCATGGGGCTAGGATCATTGTTTTATTTTGCTGCCAGGGGCCCACAGGACTCAGGATATTATGCAAAGATGAGAGGGGATGTGTGAGGAGATAGTTACGCTAATATATGCCATTTTCACACTCACTCTCTCCTCCCTGGAGTAACTGTCTTAACATTACACGTGGTGATTTGTCCTCAGCAGTTCCAAATTGCCTACACCTGTTGGCTCTGGTTACTTAAATAAATACCTAATTAAGTATTTCTCTACTCACAGAGTATGAGGAAAATGTAAAGCGCTCTGGTGCAGCCCTACAACTCTCATCAAAGTGTTTTAGATAGCTTTCAGATGGAGAGCAGTTAGATCAATACCAAGGCTTTGGAAAATCGGGCTGCAGGGTGATCTTCATGCAATTTCAGGGTTTTAATTTTCACAGAATATTGCCTTGCACACTCAGTCCTGACCAGGGCTTGGGATTGTGCATCTGGAAAGCACCTCTGTGCTCCCATCAGAGCCTGTAAGGGACAGTGTCTATGATGAGGAAACTGAAGCTCCCTAAGCAGAAGTAAGGGAGGTTTTTAACCTCCAGAGATGATACTGCTAGCTGGAACTCCTTTCCTTGAAGCTTGTCAAAGACCATGACTTCCCCAGTTTGTAAAGACCGTCCTACACTGCCTGATTTTCTTCCAGCCACAAAGCAACTGGTCAGCAAGTTCTTGGTGTTCACAGGGCATATTTTAATTTCCTAGAGTCCTTTAGCTGTTCCCACCTCACTGTCACCTTCATATGATGAATCTGCTGTGTGTCCTGCCACCCCTCTCTTCGGTTCAGAGACCTAGATACCAAAGCACCCAGATCACTTCCCATTTGAGTCCAAAGCCAGAACAGCACTTTGGTGGCTGAGAGGCTGTGCCTGTGGGTGTTCATCTAACCAAGCATCAGGTTGTCAACATGCACCCACCCTTCGTACCTCATCTTGTATGGATGGGAAGGTGGACCTAAGCCCACCCAGTGACCACCCCCATGTCACCTGTGCCCTTCCAGGGATGCTCATGCCCTTCAGGTGCTGCAACACAAGTCTTGTAACAGAATAAGAGATCAGGGCCATTCCTCAGTCATTACCTCCATCTTAAACATCTTGCACACCCACCTCGTGCAATTTTTATGTATAAATACTTGATGCAATTTTTCAACTCCTCCCATCTCATTCAAAGCAGATCCAAAGGAAAGTGAGCATCTTGATGGCAGCCCCCCTCTTACCTGAGGCTGCTCCCAGGAGCTCGTGGGAGTTTCTGAGCAATAGTAACACAACTGTGTGCATGCTGTATGCTGCTCTCCCAGCCACACAATCAGCACTGTAACAAGTCAGCAGCAACATGCCCAGGCTTAAGGAGACTCTCCCATGGAACTTCCCAATTATTTATTTGTTTACACAAAGCAGAACTGGCTCTCCAAAGGGAACTTATTGTGGGAGGTTGGTTTATTATTTCAGTAAAAAAAATACCCCTGAACTGAAATTGTGCAAAATTGATTGTAGACTAGGCTTCAGAAAGACTTGTTACTTCAGTAATATAGGATACTTAGCTAAAATACTTAGGTTTTGACTGACATGTTTGCCTATACATGGTGTCCAAACCAGACCAGGACACTGCTGTGGTCATGGAGCAGCTGGCCACACTCAGTTCCACTGGGCTGGGTCCTATCTGGGTGCCACTTCACCCATTTTCCTTCTCCATCAGGCTTACCAGATGTGTGGAAGCTCCACAGCAGAAGTCTTGACTGAAACAGATACGGACAGCCATGAGTTACACCTAACAAGTGACTGCAAACTCTCATTTCAACTGCAGTCGGTGCCGGGAAAGGCTCACTGTTCTTGGATCTGTCACAGAAACATTTCAGGCTGTTACAATGCCTCTGAAAGGAGACAGAAGGCTCCAGTATTTCAGTGATGCCAATGCAAACAGTTTCTTAACCACCTTCACTCAAGCATCTCCTAATGATACCCTCGGACCCTGTGTGGCACTCCAGTACACATATGATGTCATATTTTCAAAAGCATCTACATGTTATACATATGTAAATGTACCCACTTTGCATTCATGCATGCAATACAGGTATCACTTTCCTAAGTCTACAGGATCTGTAGCTCTACTGGTGCACATGCATACTTAGAAATTATACCAATGGGATGTATGTGCCAAGATTTTTCAGGAAGGAATCTGAGTTGGGTAACAGCTGGAAGACAAGCCAGAAATTGCAATATATGCCCATAAAGTACTGCTACACGTACTGGAGCTGTATGTTGTGTTCCTCCCAGGGCTGGCAGTGGGAGCAGGCAGGATGCTTTGTGGTGGTACCCCAGAAGTCCTCCTGCACCCCCAGAGTTTTTAAAGAAGGTCTCCTGGGTGCCCCTCTGCATGCTGCTGGTACAATTTGCTTATAATATAATTTAACATATGTTTGGACTGCTGCTGCGGGCCTAGAAAATGTGAAAAACATTCTTATTTGTAAAACTTTTGGGATGCTGATGTGCTGGAAACTTGTTAGGTGTCTATGTTTTTCCTCTGTCAAACTGAATCCTTTCCCTGCTAGGTTTTCACAGAATCACAGAATCGTAGGGGTTGGAAGGGACCTCAAGAGACCATCGGGTCCAACCCCCCTGCCAAAGCAGCTCCCTATCTCATATTACACAGATAGGCGTCCAGACGAGACTTGAATATCTCCAGAGAAGGAGACTCCACCACCTCCCTGGGCAGCCTGTCCCAGGGCTCTGTCTCCCTCACTGTGAAAAAGTTCTTCCACATGTTGGTGTGGAACTTCCTGTGCTCCAGCTTACAGCCATCGCCCCTTGTCCTGTCCCCACAGACCACTGAAAAGGGGCTGGCCAATTCCCCCTGCATCCCATGCCTAAGATGTTTATAAACACTAATCAGGTCCCCCCTAAGTCTTCTTTTTTCCAGGCTGAACAGACCCAGCTCACTCAGCCTTTCCTCATAGGGGAGATGTTCCAGACCCCTAATCAACTTTGTCGCCCTTCTCTGGACTCTCTCCAGAAGGTCCCTGTCTTTTTTATACCAGGGAGCCCAGAACTGGACACAGTACTCCAGGTGGAGTTCCATAGTCCCAAAGGGGCAAAGTCCTCATCCATCAGTTCCAAACTGCTAGAACCATAAGGCTGAGAATATCACAGTTATCAAAGGCTCAGAAACTATAAATGGAGAGTCTATTTACGATATTTTGCTTTGTGGTCTCCTGCTGTGCTGAATCCAGTGTCCCATCTCTTCAAGCCATAGGTCCTTCATTCTGCACTGATGGAAACGGTTTCATACAATTCCAGATGTTCCACTGGGACAGTTTGTTGTGGTCCTTAGATTAACAAATCTTTTCTCTGAACTTGCAATGTCCCTGATTCTAGAGCCATGCTTGCAGTCACAATCCATCTGTAATGGATGTTACAAACTTCTGTAATGTTTGTAAGTTCATCGTTTTCTTCACCTTTTTTAATAGTCAAATTCTTCCTTCCTCATCATTTATGATATCCAGAGCAAAAATGAGGAGTTAAGATACAGTTCAACTGCACTGGATTTATGAAAGCTTCAACTGAAGTCATTCTGTATCAGTTTATTTATATTGTTTATTAAAGAAAAATGGAGAAAACCTGATAAAAAAGTGAAATCGTTATTAAGTACACATTTAAAACTGGGCAACAATTTGTTGCTTTTGCTACAGAGAAGCTTGGCACCTTTTTCTACCTTGTACTTTTTCCAGCTGCACTTTTCCCCACGACTAAGATCCACTGCTGGAGAGCACAGCCGCTCTCTGAATAAAGCTCTACAGACATACTGAGATTACAGACCACGTTCTGATTTCCCCTATGTTAAAGAAATACAGTATGATGCCAATTACTTCAGGGGGGAATGACTCTGGATTTATACCACTGTATCTGAGATCATAATTTGACTCCCTGTGAGTAATTGAGGTCATGTGTCTTCCTTTTTAACTTCACCACTGTAATGCCTACGCCTCATGCTGGAGGGTGACTAGCTTGAACCATCCCAGATGACTGAGTCATGAACATTTTTTCTAGATGAATACATGAGGGTTTATATGAGAGCAAGTAATTGCTCTTCATATGTGCCTGGGATATTATTTCATTAAGCAAACTACTCCCTGTTCATGCAGAAGCCCTAAAGATCAAGCAGCTGCTAGTGCCAAATTAAGTTTTCCTTGGGGTTAGAGCACAAAGTCAAAACTCTTGGGTCCTTCTGCATTAACTTCCTCAGTTTGTGACTTTGGACAAACTCCCTGGGATCTCTGTGCATCAGTTACCCATCTATAAAGTGGAACGAAAGCTTACTTTATGAGGGAAAAGAGATGTGAAAGTTAAGCATGGGGGCCCAAATTCTGTCCTCTTACTCACACTGAAACAGTCACTCGCTGTGTGCTCCTTAACTGCTTGGCTCCATGACATCACTGAGGAAAGCCGGGCTCAGTGTAAGTTCATATGTTTACCCCTGGCTCTTTGGGTTGGTAAAACACTGAAATCCTCCCATGAAAACCACCCTAAAAACACCAAGTGTGCTTATGACTCAGGTTCACTCTTTGTTTGGGTACAGATTCAACATCTCACTTCTTCGGCTTACGAGACAGGTTGTTATTACAACGCTCTTTCCTACAGCCTAACACCTACTTAAACAGAAATCACTTCTTCTGCTCTCACAGTCAGGGCACAGCAATCTATTTAAACTTTCCTTTCGACATGAAGGAAATCATTAAAATCAACCTCAATCCCTCTCCCCCTGAGGGACTGCTGTCTTGTTACACCAGACCTCCTCAGGTAAAGCCTACAGCATGTCTTTAACTTCACTTTTCTTAGGAAGGACCTCAGTTTTTGAGACTGAACAGACTTCTCTGAAGCTGTGAGCAGCATGGGAGGGCAAGGGCATGGGGGAAAAGAGAAGTTCTCCTCTCCAAGGAGGAGTTTTAATATGCCTGAAGAAGGGAATTAAGCCTTCAGATGGAGGCTTTGACACCATGTTCTATAAGTGACACCCTTTACCATACAATCATTGCAAGTGGCTATATAACCTATATAAGGTACTACAGGTCTGTTTTGCTAAGTTTTGTGGTAGTAACTTTTCCTCCCTATATGTCATAGTCATCCAGGTTAGCGGTAGAAAGCTCTTCCTTTCAAAGACTGCAGAGGTGGCAGGTTGTGTTAGTACCAGGACAGGGTCCACCAGAAGGGCACTGAGTCCAGTACATACACACCCAGCATCCCCAGCACATACACACACACACACACACGTACCGGGAGCTTCTTACCTTGCCTTGCACAAGCTCGAGGGTCCACAGCTCCCAAACGCAGATGTGTTCCAGAGATCTATTAGTGTGCACACTAAAGAGCATATTTAGGATACCACAAATATTTAAGTGTGGTCTCTGCAAGTGGGAGGAGAAACAGCTCTCTCCAAAAGCTTTTGGCCACAGGATTTCCCTATCTTGCCAGCCTCCATGCGTCCCCCTGAAGCTGTGGGTTTGGTGAGGAGGCCTCAGATAATCATCTGGCATCTTTCATAACATTCACAAAAAGAACTGGTGAGAACTCCTTACATATTATCATATGTATTTGAGTTTCCACAGGACAAAACAACACTTCCAGGAAAGGAGGGAGAAAGCATGCAGTCGGTGGTAAGGCATTTGGGGAGTCATCTGCCAGGTGATGGATTGGAGAGGGCTCCTGCCAACATGTCTTGGAAAGCTCTGGCCAGCTCCTTCCTTCTTTGCTTTCTTGTTAGGAAAATTCAGCTTTGCTAGCCTAATATATAGTGTGATTGTGAAACGAAGCTGATGGAAAGATTATTTAAATTTGATATTCAGTCTCATGGTTTGGACTGATAAATGGCTTCCCTGCAATATGCTGCTTTATGGAATGGTCACCTTTTCCTCTAGCCTGAGCTAGATTCAAACTGAGCCTCTGCAGAATCAAAATGACCCTTATCCCAAAGTTTACATCTTCAGATGAAAACAAAGGGGGGTCCCTCCCTCAGGCTGAGTGGATTCCTACTTGGTGAGTAATCCTATGGAAACCAATGGGACTGCTGAGGGAGTTGAAAGATGTACTGGCATGGCATAAATGTCACTGGCTGTGGTTCCAAAGAGCAATTCATTGTATCTATTTCTCTGTTAAAAAGCATTTAACTCCACAGGCATTGCAATGTATTGGGACTGAGGTGCAATGGCTGAGCTTTGCTGCCTGCTTGGCTCTCCGAGGATACATAAAGAAGTTCTGGGTCCGTAAGGATGGAGCAATTTTGGCCAAAATGGCATCTTGTTTCTTCTCATTGGGTTTTTTTTGGTTGTCGGCTTTTTACTTTTCTTCTTCCCTCCAGCCAAATTCCCAGTCACCCTGCCAAAGTGAGCTGTACTTCACTGGATACTCTGTCTTAAAGAAAAAAGTAGCTTTTCCTCTAGCTGAGAAAAAAGTCAGAACCCACGTGCATGATCCTGCTCCTTCTTTTTCTGAGCAAAGTCAGCTGATTAAGTGAGGTACCCATTCTGTAGACCCTCTCTTCTGGTACAGGCAAGTACTTCTTCCATTCCCCATGGCATTGATACAGCTCTGCAGATCATGCCACTTCCCCATGGCATTAATGTGACTCCACATGTAAGGAAATAGGAGGCAAAGAGGAGCTGTGCAGAAGACCTCCTTGAGTTATCCTTTAGCTCTCACTGAAACGGGTTGGATATTACAGAGAGGAAATTTTTCTGCTGGCAGAATCCCAGACTGATTAAATCAGAACAAACACCCCAGCAGAAATCAGGAGTGTTTCTCAGGTTACCCATGAGCTCAGTGGGCTGGTAGGCTGCTGCAGAGTTGGTGACATGGAGAGTCCCGGCTCAGTCCTGTTAGATCCACAGCTCCATTAGATAACTGGGGGTTCGTCACTGCTATCTTTATCTGGCTATGTCACTGCAAGGAATTCAGCAGGCTGATGTAATCCACACCGCACCAAGCTCCTGGCTTGGGTGAGGAGGCTGTAAGGTCATGCTCTGCTCCTTGAAAGCCTGTAATGCAGCTTGGGAACTCCTCAACTCAGAAGTCCTCTGCTTTTGAAAATGCCTGAACCACCTTGAACAACAGCCCACCACAAACTGCTTCACAAGGGGAAGATACCAACTGCAAAAATTACATTCAAAACACTTCAAGGTGGCAAGGAGGAGCTCCAAGGCAGTAATTTTGGGTTGCCTATACCAGCTTAATTCCACCTTGTGCATATAATCACCTCTCCATCCCTCTAGCTGTCTGGTCCTGTTCCCCTTTCTCCTCCCAGGCTGTCATCCACACTTTAAATGGCTTGGAGACCCTGGCCTGCCTGAAGGGGATAAATCTTGGAAGAGTCCAATTATTAATCTCTAGAAGTCTCTACGGAGTATATGTGATTTCTCTTTCAATTTTCTTTCTTAAAAACAGATTAATAGTTTTATCCCCTTGTTTTTCAGCTTGAGGCAGAAAATCTAACAGAAGTATTCACCTGGAATGACAAAAGTTTAGTGAAGCTATACTGGGCAGGAAATAGGACCTTCTCCTGGGAAATGCTGAACAACATTGGTATGAGGTGGGACTCAGGCAGTGCAGGGTGGGATGGCAGAGCATTCAGCAGAAGACTCTACCAGTCGTGCTAGCGAGTGTTGTCAGACCCTCCAGAGCACTGTGTTGAGCATGTCAGTGTATATGATCTGCCTTGAGATCTCAGCACAGCAAGGCTGATTCCTGGTTTCACAGTGTCTTCTACGCAACTGCACCAGAATCACCTTAACTTCCCTTTCCTTGCCATAAAACCCCAAATCCAAACTGATGTCACCTTCTTTCTTCCCTCCCCAGCGCCCCATTTCATCTGTTTCTATCAGATTGCCTCCCCTCTTGTCTGTGGGGATGCCATCAAAGCAGAGCAAGGATAACATAGCAAAGAGTATTTTTGTCCTCTCATCTCTGCTCCCTCCTTCATTGTAAAGCTTCAGAAGCAGACCCACCTCTCACCTGATATCTATGCAAGTTCCCAATACAGTGGGATGGTTCTATTGGAAACTCATCTTTAGTGACCTGACAGGTGCTTTGTCTCTGCTGCTTTTTACAATTTATAATCATTTATAATCTTTTATAGTTTTTCATCCCCAAGAAAATAAGCAGATCTGCACTGTTTCCATAGAAGAAGGAGGGAAAGAGGATGGTGATGAGCTGGCACTGAGCACCGTCCCCAGGAAAGCATGGACCTGGGGTCCTACCACCCACACCTGCTTGCTCCCTGGCTTCCCCCAGTTCCCCAGCCCATGCTGCATGGAGATGATCCTGCTCCACACTGGGCTTGATGTGGTGTCATCACCTCAGAAGCTGCAGTTTCTTCTCCTGGATCCTGAGGTGTGTTCCCCGACGAGAGGAAGTTGCCTGGCAGTGCAAGAAAATAGTCCGTGCGTGTTACAGACAAGGTGATGGGTGTTCTGTGTTGGCTTTGGAAAATGAGCTGACAAGTCCTCATCAACAATAATCATAAGTAAAATAATATTTCGTTTTCTCCGAATTAGGAGGGGGGGGGGGGTTGTTTTGCTCTCAGAAAAACCTGCCAGTCCTCTGAAATGGATCAGTAGTGACATCCAGTGGCGACAACCTGAGACTGCCATAACAATTTTGGGTTGTAACAAGCGGTCTGGATTTACCACTAGTTACATGTATCCTACAAATGTTCTGCATGAAAAAAATGTCTACAGTTTTTACAAGTACCACTGTTCAGGGAGTGAAGAAAAGCACTATATCCACCCAGATCATCTTTTTGAGGGCTAGTGCAACAACTTCCTGTCCTTGGAGCTGTTGCTCTGCCCTGCCCCGCATAATGAACCATGTTCCTCCCTTTAGGGCTGGCCTTTGGAAGAAGCTTCATTCACTCAAAAGGTACTTTGAAGCGAGTTAAAGGTCTTATGGAAGAACTTGGGTTGCCTATGCAGGTTGGCAGTTTGTTTTATCAGTTTTTTTCAAAGGGCTTCACGGGGTTTCAGACTGTTTCTATTTATCTGCTTAGCTTCTTAGGCTGCTTCTTCTGTCAATGCTGTCAGAGCAGGGGGCCTATCTGTTGTACAGATTTTGTGGTTGGTATAGAATGGGGGTAAGGGAACTGCTAATATATATATATATCCACAGAGTTTCCCAGCAAAGACACTAATTAAAACTTTCGTGGCATTATTTCCAGAGATTTGGAACCGGCCTCTAGATCACAGAATCACAGAATTATCAAGGTTGGAAAAGACCTAAAAGAGCATCCAGTCCAACCATTCACCTATTACTACTAGCTCCCACTAAACCATGTCCCTCAATACAACATCTAGTCTTTCCTTGAACACCCCCAGGGTCGGTGACCCCACCACCTCCCTGGGCAGTGCATTCCAGTGCCTGACTACCCTTTCCGAGAAGTAGTGCTTCCTAATGTCCAGCCTGAATCTCCCCTGGCGCAGCTTGACACCATTCCCTCTAGTTCTGTCACTGTCTACACGGGAGAAGAGGCCGGCCCCCAGTTCACTACAACTAGATCTGGGTAGTCCAAATCTAACTTAGCAATCCTATACCATGAGTAATTTTTTCCTACATCATGTTTTTTTTTCCCTTCTTACCAAGTTATTACAGTGTTCCAATCCACAATGTGCTAAATGCAGCAAAGCATATACTCCAGGAGTGCCAGCATCTCCCTGACCTTGAGCAAGCAGGCCCAGTCTTGGATTGAGCGAGCAGGACCAGGAGCACTGTCTTGGATCACAGCCACGCTGCTTCACTTCTTGCTGATCCAGGGTTGTGATGATATGCTTCCCCCACTGCCCCCATCTTTTCCTGACTTTTTCCTGTGAATCTGGATTGATTGATAACCACTGATGTTGATTGTGATGTCTGCACCCGTCGCACAGTGAGTTCAGGAAGACAGATAACAACACAATAGCCATGGGCTATCTGTGCCAATGTGCCCACCTGAACAGAGCACTGGTCAGTGTCCACTGGCATCTATGGGTAGTGTGTAAATATGACTATGAGCCAATCATCTTACTCCGTAAATAGTGAGCAGCCTAAGAGCCCTTTGAGCTCCCCTGAGACGACAGTGGGCTACACATCAGGATCTCCCCTTGAAAGGGACGCCTCTCAAGGTTACTCCCTGAAGTCAAGAGAATCCTTGCCACAACACATCCACAACGGATCCTCAGTAAGTGAGTTGGGAATAAGTGCACTAAACTTTGTGATCTTAGCTAAGAAATATAAAGGATTGATTGTATATATATAATCCTTTAGACATAACCCATTGACCAAGTCTGTGAGTAAGACCGGATCCGGTCACACCTAGGCTCCTCTCTGAGAAGGAGTTTAGAAAGCAAGGGGGTCCTTCCTGAACCTCCTGACTCAATGGGAAGGTCTTTCTGACTGATTCATCTGACCCTGTTCTCTATGTGCTAACTAATCAAGATTACCTTACCATTGAATCTTAATCACTGTCATGTTTATTACCAAACACTGTTACACCCTTTGTTTTATATCAACAAATATATTGTTGCCTCTCTCTTAAGAGTGAACTGCATCCCTCTTATCTATCTCATCTGCGACACAGACTGACTTAGCTCCCGATGGGCAACATGCACTGGGCCACTGGTGAGTGCATCAGCTGGTTTGTATGATGCAGGGAGCTTGGGGAAGAACTTGCTTCTCTTTCTTGATGTGTTAGGAAAACACCAACCAGCCCAGCACATGTCCAGGAGAAGAGCCCAGCACAAGCCAGGCACGGAGCATTTTTTTACTGCCTAAATGTGCACTAGGAAATAAATATTCAGCTCTCCCTCAGAGACAATGGGCTTTTCTTTGGTAAAGTGCTGACGCTGTGACTCCATAAAGCAAATCCTCAGTCAAACACTGTTTCTCTCTTGATCTCACTGGCGATTTAAGAAGTTAAATTTACACTCTCTCTGACAGCCTCGTGCCCCTCGCTCAGTTCTAATCCGAAGCGACTGCTGCGGTTCAGTTCAGGGTTGGGAGACATAATCAAGTTACTGTTGGTTGGAGAGTTACTGTGTGCTCATCGAGGCTGGGGGTTCAACCACACGCATACTTCTAGGCCCTCACAAACACATGGCAAAAATGCATTATCTTAAATCTTTCTTTTTTTTTTTTTTTTTCCCTTCTTCTGACATTTAAATGAACACATTTTCCCCCAGATATGTGACAGGCCTAGAGCATCTGGCTCCAGTGGTGTTTAGTAAGTAACTCATTATACTGCAGGAGCTCACTCATTTTTGAGCCCTAGGCTTTGGTAATGCTTTTGCCTGGTTTATGGCACTGATGTACTTGATTTGAGCTTGTGCCAGGGTATTATATTTAGGCGCTTGAGCAACAAATTTTGCACAGAGATCCAAACCTTTAACTCACAGTTATGCCAAGTGCTGGAGTACACCCTCTGCTCATTACTCCTTGTTTGCATTTAGGATATGGATGCTTCAAGGAATGACAAAATGTACAGAGTCTAAAAACCTCTGTATTGAAACTAAAAAGCAGAGGCACATAAGCCAGCCTTAAAGATCCTGCTGGTGCTTTATCTGAGACAGCAACCCAATAAAACATCCTACTTTTCTGTTTAGGAAGGCTGCTTATGGACGTTTTGATGACTGGCATTCCTAGCATGTCACTTTTTGTTTTGTGATTGTCAGGATGGCTGTCGTTTCTTCCCTCCTTCCATTTCTTGTAATGCTTGTTTGCTTACGTGGTAATGCTCACTCCTCTTTTGGGTGTAAAAGATGCTAAGGCCACAAATAGGACACAGATGGCAGCAAGCTCCTATTATTTAATGGTAAAGCACTAAACATACAACTATTTATATTCAGCTAGTACTTAGAATCATCCAGTAGATAATTCATACTAATTTCTAGCAGAGATGGGTATTTTCAGAAAATCCAGATTCTGCTCCTTTGAAAGAATTTTGGGATAACTTCCTTAAAGATGTCCAAGGAAATTACTAATATGGCAGCGGTAAAATTACCATGTCTCTCCTAATATGCTGAACAGACCAAGATCTTCATCATCACAGAATCCCAGACTGGTTTGGGTTGGAAGAGACCTCAAAGCTCACCCAGTCCCATCCCCTGCCATGGGCAGGGACACCTCCACTAGCCCAGGGTGCCCAAAGCCCCATCCAACCTTGCCTTGAACCCTGCCAGGGATACAGGGGCATCCACAACTTCTCTGGGTACCCTGCGTCAGGGCCTTCCCACCCTCACAGGGAAGGATTTCTGCCCCATATCTTATCTAAATCTGCACTCCTTCCATTTAAACCCATCACCCCATGTCCTGTCACTACACTCCCTGACAAAGTGTCCCTCTCCAGCTTTCCTTCAGGTACTGACCCCTTCAGGTAGCCCCTTCAGGTACTGGCAGGCTGCAAGAAGCATTCCCCAGAGCCTTCTCTTCTCCACACTGAACCACCCCAACTCTCTCAGCCTGTCTCCATAGCAGAGGTGCTCCAGCCCTCTGATCATCTTCTTGGCCTCTTCTGGACTCTCTCCAACAGCTCCATGTCTGTCTTGTCCTGGGGACCCCTCAGCTGGACGCAGCACTGCAGAGGGGTCTCAGGAGCAAAGGAGAGGGGCAGAGTCCCCTCCCTTGACCTGCTGGCCACACTGCTCTGGATGCAGCCTGAGAAATGGTTGCTTTTCTGTGCTGCAAGTGCACATTGCCAGGACATGCTAGCTCCTTGTTCACCAACACCCCAAAGTCCTTCTCCTCAGGGCTGCTCTCAATCCCTTACCCAGAAGCCTGATTCCTGTTAAGGAAACGGAAGGGAAAAGTAATCAGTGCCTGCCTCTGTAGATGCTCTGAGCAGCCAGGTGAGCCATCACCTGGGTACCCCGCTGTCATGGGATGTGAAACTTCCTATGAGCCACAAGAGTGTGAACAGGTTACCACTGTCATATGACAGGACAACGTTTGAGTAAAATAACAGGCTGCAAGGGAGGAGCTTCAAATGGAAAGATCTATGTCACTGGTGCCAGATTCGGTGACAGAGCAGGTTGGAGGGAAAGAAGGGAATAAGTGAGAATACTGGTCTCTAGCAGAGTCTTTATGAGGCAGTGTGAGCCTAGCAGGGGCTAATAGAAAGTAATAGGATTAAACTTGGCTGAATTCAGAGAAAATAGTGAGATTTGCTTCCTCAGAGGTTTCAGATTTGTAGGTTTGGCAGTTCACTAAGAAAGGAAACCTTCAAAAGGGTGGTTGGTATAATTATTTTTATTATTATTGTTATTAATCTTTCAAAACACTGGCAGGGGTATGGTCTTTAGGTGACCCACCTGCTGAAGAGGAAATATGAATGGAGGGTTGCTGCTGGCTGAAGAGAAAGAAGGCTGTGAAATAGTCATACAGTGCTGCTGGGTCTTGGAGTGTGGTGTGTCTCTGCCCATGTGCCTTGGTTTTTCTCCAAGACTTGTGATTGCTAGCACCATGGGGAAGGATCCACAACAGCTACCTGCTGCAGGAGATACAGGGCATATAGATTTAGACCTTAGTACACATGGAAGAGCGAACTGTTTGTATAACCAGCAACTGTTGTCTTTATCTCAGTTTTGATTTTCGTTTTATTCCTGCGGCAAGAAAGAAAGGGGGAACCCCTTGAGCTTCCTAGAAAGCAAGTTTTGTTGGAGGAAAATAAATCATCTCCCGTATGAGGACAGGCTGAGTGAACTGGGACTGTTTAGTTTGGAGAAAAGAAGACTTAGGGGGGACCTGATTAGTGTTTATAAATAACTTAGACATGGGATGCAGGGGGAATTGGCCAGCCCCTTTTCAGTGGTCTGTGGGGACAGGACAAGGGGCAATGGCTGTAAGCTGGAGCACAGGAAGTTCCGCACCAACATGGGGAAGAACTTTTCCCCAGTGAGGGTGACAGAGCACTGGAATAGGCTGCCCAGGGAGGTGGTGGAGTCTCCTTCTCTGGAGATATTCAAGTCTCGTCTGGACGCCTATCTATGTAATATGAGCTGGGGAGCTGCTTTGGCAGGGGGGTTGGACCCGATGATCTCTCGAGGTCCCTTCCAACCCCTAAGATTCTGTGATTCTGTGAAAATAGAGTTTTATTTATTTCTTGACAACTTCTCCTTCAAAGTAAATTAATACTATAGCATTGCCCAAATCCATTGACACGGCCATTTATATTGATCATGGTTGAAACAATAAAACTCTGTATCTGGTATGTCTGGTCTTCACCTGGAAGGTAAGTACCAGGCCAAAGCAGGGGTGACTATTAGCAATATCATCATCTCCGGAAGTCTGAAGCTTGACATTTACCTTATGCTCCTAACCCTACCACCAAAAAAGAAAGTAGTGTTTGCAGCAGTATAAACAATGCCTCACCTGTTGGTTTTTTCCCCTTGTAAGATTTCTGCATTCTTGTGCTGGAGAGCTCTGTCACTTTACACACTAGAAATCCAAACAATATATAAGAATATGTCTTGAGGAGCAAATACTGCACTGACCCTAAGTCAGTACCCTGTCCTGCAGCCTACGTAAAGGGACCAACTTCTCCCAGTGAAGATGTATGAGAAATGCAGAAGGACTGATAAGATAGAAAACTTATGCTTAAAAAAAAATTAAATAATTCTGCATCTGTCCAGAAAACTCTCAGCGATTGAGACAACCAGGAAATAGGTTACTTGCTTGGTGGTGGTGCCACCACAAGAAGTACCTGCCAAAGGGGAATGGAGGTGACTGGATTCAATGCTGAATTTAAGTGGAGCTCTCCCAGGCTCCTCTGAATGCAGATGAGTGTAATGTTTGCTGTCTGTCTTTTAGCTGTCCTCTTAGAACCTCTCTAGAAAAGACTTTATTTTGGCTTTACTTGTCTCCAGGTGAGGGAACTCAACTGAGTGGTGGGAAATGTACTCACGCTCTTCACAAATTGTTAAGAAGTGCAGTTTGTGCTTCCTGGTGATGGCAGCAGTTGCATCACTAGCTGAAAAACAGTCTGCCTATTTTTATGCATGAGGTCAGGTCTCTTGTGCTTCTAGTTCAATGGGTACTCCATCTGGGGGCAAAAAAAGGAGAAGCTGAAAGACATCTTAATTGTAATGACCGCTTCAGTTTGCCTACACAACTACAAAGCCTTCCTGTTAACATCAATAAGTAGTAGTGAAACCAACCATTTAGACAAGATATAATGGCACATTATTGCCTGCAAAGGAATTGCACTTAGGTTTTCCAGTACTCCTCTACTGCTAGATTTAGTATCACATTACAGGAAGCCTGACTGGACAAACCTTGGCCAGATCTAATGATCTCATGTTCTTTGCTGTTCTGTTTTACAAGCTGATGTACAGATGCTTGTCTGTTTTGGAGAAAGTATGGGTTGGATTTGCATCTCTTGCTATTTAAAAAGAACTTTTAGAGCCCCATGTGCTGACAGACTTGTGAGGATGAAGCTTTAGACTGCATTTTGTATCTTCAAGCCAAGAATACCCCTCAATCTCCAGAAGAAGCTGTAAAAAGGGCCAGATATTTTTATTGTTAGTGAGGCTTTTAATGCCACAGGTAACCTGAATGATGCAGCTATGAGTCTCTATGTGGTTACCTACAGAGGAACTTAAGCAAGGCCTTGGACGACTATATTCCAGGCTTAGTTTAAAAAACAAACTCCACCAATATAAAACCCTTAGAACATAAAATCACAAACCCAAATGCCTATAATGGGAGAAGCTGGAGGGCTCCCTTCATCCTTACCAACAGGAAGACGTATTTTCTTTGATTACAACCATCCTTTCCATGCTTTTTCATCCACTCAGCAGTGTTAGCCCACACTATCTGTTTAGCAGTAACCTGTTTGGATCTGTGTGTCCAGCAAAATTTTGCAAGTTACTCCTTGGCATCTTTCTAGCATTGACAAATAATAGGCTATGGTTATCAAGTTCTCCAGCTGCTACTCCATCACAGTGCACAAGAACATACGTGCTGTCTGCCAGATCAGCTCAGGACTTAATTTCCTTAGATGAGCTAATCAGCAAACAGGAGCCAGCTAAAGCAGAATGAACCAAGGCAATCTCAAAAAAGTCAGTGAAAGATTTGTTCTCAGGCAAAACTAAACAAAAAGAAATGCATGAGACTATTGAGTTTGACGTTTTCAGATGCTGAGCATCAGACATTGCAAATTCTCACCATCCATCACAAATTTTGAACTAGAGAAGCACTAAGTACATCAGTGGTACTGCTGCAACTATTAACAGTTGGGTCCCATGTGTCAGCAGTGGGCTGTGGAAAGGAGATGTGCTTGAATGGAGACAAACATTCCTCAGAAAAGCTGTGAACCCAAACTCTTAATGGTTACCAAAAATAATTTTTTATATTGTTTACCGGAAACTTTCTAAAATGCTTCTCTGTTAGAAAAGGGTACTTTGTACTGTCAGTAAAAGGGCTAACAAGGAAGTGAGAATGATGAGTCACCAAGCCACAGGGAAAGAAAATGTAGCGTGAGCAACCGCAGCACCCTCAGCTCACCCTGTGGTCCTTCGATAGAGCAAAATGCAGTTTCCTGCAGCTGTGGCCTCCAACAAGAGCTGTGCTCAGCTCGCTGGTGGGGATGGAGGTGAAGGATAGTTATTCCAGCTGCCCCAGATGTGCCGACATGACCAAGTTCTCTAAACGGCTTGTAACTTAGGAATTTATCCTGATCCTACAGGTGTGACATTAAGGGTGAAGAGCTATGTCCCAGCTTCTCAGAGGATTCAGGTGATGACATAGCTTCTGGAGATGCAAAGGAACTCAGCTGAGGTTTGTGGCAAGAGCTAGGGTAGGGGTCCTGTCATAGCTGTCAACAGGGCTGTCCTGCCCTCCACAGTTGGTATCCAACTTGTTACATCCTTGAATGTTGTAATGGGGCAGATTCAAAGCAAAACCACCCTCGGAGCTGTGTAAGTTGAGCAGAATGTATATACCAAATAACATGCAGAATAAAATAGGAACACAACGTTGGGCCAGACTCATAGAATGGTTTGAGCTGGAAGGGACTTTAGAGATCATCTGGTTATAACCCCCTGCCATGGGCAAAGACAGCTCCCATTAGACCAGGTTGCTCAGAGCCCCATCCAGCCTGGCCTTGAAAATGATGAGTAGGGAGGGAAGACAAGGCTGTGTTGCTGAATTCTGACCAAAACCTATTTCTGTAGTTAACACTTACATCAAAAACATCCAAAACAAGAACCTCCCCCCCCCAAAATGCAATCAACCACACACTGTGAAATTACTGCTAACACTGCTACAAGTTAAAAGTGGGGGAAGTAGAAGGGAAAAGTCAGTGGTGCGTGGTAGAGCAGCAATAACATGTTTTAAAATCTTCATTGCATCTGTGACCTCCTCATCCGCTTAAATTTGAACCTGTGCTTGCTCTTAATGGCACCCACCTTCTGTTAAGTGAACAGTCTCCCTGGTAAATGCATCTTTCCATTAAAAGATGCTAAAAAGAAAGTTCCGTGGGAAGAGTCTCGCTGAGAGTAACCATAGGAAGCAAAGAAGAACTTGGCCTTGTGGAAAAGCAATATTTTCACTGGTCTGAGAGGGTTTCATAAATAACTTGGCATATACTTTGAAAATGTCCTTGACGGTGCCCTTTTAACCACAGAGAAAGCAGGCAAGCTCATGTTACAGCATCAGATATGCTGAGCAACTGGTGTGGAGGAAGTATTAATGCCCACAAATCTCCTGTGTAAAATCAAACAGAGACAATTACCTTGGTTATGAACCACGATGGTGTAACAGGCTTCAGCCTGCAGCCTGTCCAGCTGCTCCTTGGCACGGATTCTGAACAGACCTTGCAGGTGGTCCTAAATCTTCAGATACTTTCCTCCTCCTCAGCCTGGCTTGTAGCCCTACTATTACATCAAGCATTCACGTGGCTGCTGATGGCTGCCCTATCCTAGAGATATGAGCAGCTTGGCCAATTTGCCACTGGCAGGCTCTCTCACAGGCTTTCCCAGTAAAACAACGGAGGGTGTAAGTGAAAGGGGGATATACTCCTGAAGAAGAACTTCCTAGATCACTGCCATCCAGAACAGAGCTGTAATGAGCTGAAGAAATCTGTGCTCCCTTCCCAACAGAAGGATACCCCAAATACAGCAGCTCTCCCCACCTCAGGCAATTCTGTTGCCTGTGTATCTTTCTCTCCCATAGACCTCTGGCCTCCCTTGAAGGGATTTAGCACTGGATAGAGCTTACTCCTTTTACCTATCCATGGACACCCTGTTCTTGACAAGGCCTGTTGTCAAATGCCCTCTTATTTCTTTCCTGCCATCCTTCTTACCCCATAATTCATACATGTTTACCTGCAGTTCTTTTCCCCTGCCTTTGTCATCCTTTGTGCCTAAGCTGCTCCAGAGACCGAGCAGAGGCGTGTGTGTATTAATAGAGCAGACAACGGATGAGTACACTCTCATGCTCCCCAGCTCATGCTCCATCCAACGTGGATCATTTCTGCATGGTACAAACAGCATTGTCAGATGATGTTTTAAGCATTTAAGCTAATGAAAAAGAAATTAGCATCTCAGAAGCCTATTAGCAAACTTAGGAAGATTTTTTGTTGTTGGGGTTTTTTGGGGTGGTGGGTTTTTTTGGTTTGTTTTTTTTTACCCATATTGCAGTATATGCCTCTATTCTCCTATATCACTCCTGTGTATGGCAGTGTCTAAATGATTCCTATGATTCGCCCTTGATAGGTGACTTTTAAGTTAATAATGAAAAAAGTTGTTTCTTCCTTCCAGAAATGAAGCCCCGCTACCATGCGAAGCACAGGGTTGAGCTTAGCCAGCTTTCAGCCTGTTTTACCTGCCTGAAAACTGTTTTGCTGTCTGTAGGGGTGAGAAAACAGGGGAAAACTACAGGATTACCCCAAGATAACAAAGAACCCATGCCAGCCTTACCTCAGTATTTACATCAGAATTAGCAGGGGATGAAGCTCTGGGGAAATGGGTGTGAAGGAGGGGTGTGCAAAAAACCCACATGCTGCTTCAGTTCTCAGAAAAATTCTATTGTCCTTCCTGCTCCTCCTCCAGAAGCAGCTATTCGTGACCTCTGAGATAAGCCCAACTGTTTTCTGCTGTTCTTCCCCTCTTAACTGAGCTCTGCTCCTGTAGCGGCTCCTCCGCTGCAGCGCCTGTGTCAGTGTTCATGTGGACTTGCCTTCCAGCTTCCTCTTCCTCCCCTTCCTCCTCCTCCTCCTCCTCAGCTCCTTACCTGCTAACTGCCTCCCCCAGCCCCTCTCCCAAGCATGATGTGCCTCCCCAGCCTCTCATATTAATATTCTTTTCCCATTGCTTGTGTGCTTACCAGCTTGGGGGATCTTTGCCCACAACCTGCTCAGACTTTCCTTGTTAGACCCTTTCTACACCCCCACTCCTACCTCCTCCTCTCTTACGAGTACATTTTCCAGACCAGCTGCGTGTTGATAAATAACTATGCAATATTTAAGTGCACATTTGCTGACTGCAAAGGAAAGCAAGCCTGCAGTGATCTGTGGAAAAAACAAGGCAGGATCACCTTTTCAAGCCTCCACAAAGGAGTTTTGTTGGACTGCTAGCTCACGGCGGCATCTGCAGTGGAAACAGTTAATAGTTGTATTTAAAAAAACATGAACGTGAGGCCCACACAAGAACACAGAACATTTAAAAATAACTGTTCTTAATGTTGCTACGGAGACCTTTATTATAGCCATAGTACGTGATGAGCATTGATTATTTTCCACATGTAGGTAACATTTCTCTCTTGGGCTAGGACAAGCTGACAATACTCCCACTTGTACGAGATGGTGAAGAGCAAAGGAACACACAGGTTGTGCAACTAAGCAACAATTGAGAAGGGGGGTTTGCTTGTTTTTTTAAGGCTTAAAAATTTCTAGCTGCGCGGTTTCAGCACTCCACCAACCGTTTTCTGCCCTTGTAGGTATCCCTTGTTTAATACATCCTTCCTTTCCTAAAGCAGAAGCGTTTAGGATCCTTGTAAACGGGGTGATACACACAGCATTCCCATTTCAAATATAAGGGCTATCATTCATACAGCTGTCAGAGCACGGACCTGGAGCTCCCTCCATTAAACCTGAGTAGTTTCAACACATGGCAATCAAACAAAAACTGTACTGACTGACATTACACATTTTATTTGCCTTTAAGCCTAGCTGATTAGGCCACAGGACTGGGGGCAGAAAATGTATTGCTGGGGCTCATGTAGTTACACAGGCTGCTTTTTTTTTAAAAAAAAAATGCTTTTGAGAAAACGTTGCTGATCAAAAGCGGTTAAGTTAAAATCTTGGCAAAAAAAGCTCCCAAGTTTTCATTACCATATTCTAAGCTTTGCTCCTTCCAATAAAAATAATGGTATTTGGAAATGCAGCCTGCGCAGAACTTCAGTTTCACTTTTTATATGACAGTTTTCATCTTCCTGTCTTTTTTTTTTTTTTCTTAAATATTGACTCGGATTAAATAACCTTGTACAGATGACAAATTTTAGCAGAAATTATTCAGGAAGCCAAGCTTCTTTAGAGCTTATTTCAGAGAAGTTTTAAATTTCATATCGAAAATATTTACTTCGGTTTTTCCATTTGTTAGACGGAGAGCTCACTAAGTAAATTCACATAGATGTGCATAGGAAGCGTTTCGGGCAGCTGCAGTTTAAGAGGTAGGCTTCTAAAATTGTTGGAATAACTGGAAAGTTGCAGGCTGGTAGTGGGAGGAATTCCTAATCTGCTGTGATACTGAGGACAACAGACAAGCTCCTCACTCCTTTTAGCCTCCAGACTAGAATATCACCTTCTCAGTCAATCTCAGTAGCCCCAGCATCGCTGAGTGTCTGGGAAAAAAGAATGGAAGTAGAACAGAACAAAACCTGTATGAATATCCATGAGTTTTGCCTTCTGGCTTAATGAAACTACAAGTGTACAGTTTGTCTGAAAATTAGGAAATTATTTTCAGAGGATTTGAATTTTTTTTTCCCTATCAGAAGTTTGGAAGTAAACATGAACACTGATTTAAATCACATTTCTGCCAGGGGTTTTTATCTATTTTTACTAATAAACAAAATATTAGAACAACCCCTCAGCCCTAATATTTTTTGTAATTAATTTTCTTAATTATTTTTGATGTTTTCCTGGCAGATTCACTTAGCCCATTCCCCTACAGGGTCTTAGGCACAAACAAGGCAGAAAGTGTGTAAAGGATACGGCCCGGACTCAGTGCCAAAGGATAAGGGCAAATCCTTCTGTTACCACAGAGGTATTACGGTTTTCCAACTTGCATAACATTTGGGAAACTACGAATTGCTTCTGCCCTTTCAAATGTCACTTTCAGGTCGCATTTCTGGGTGAATTTAAATTTGGCTGGTGTCTGCCTTGCTCTGAGCAGACTCCGAACAGAAGTGGCACAGACAGTGTAGTATGAAACCAGACTATTAAATAAACTCCAACAGGAGAAAGATGGGAATTGTAATGTGATGCTTTCTCAGCTGAAACGCGTTACTAATGGTATTTACAGAGATTTCAGGAATATAGCTATTTGTCTTACAGAGTAACAGAGTAACTTACGTTATTACAAGTACGCAGCCCAGATCGATATGTGTATTATGTAGGTATGCTTAAGTATATGTATTACAATATGTAGTCCAGATATGTGTGCAATGATGACTACTTGTCGTTAATCACAGCCTTCAAGACACCTCCTGAAGAAAAGCTACTTGAGTTTGTGGAAAAATATGCTGTGAAGCAAATAAATCTACACATGCAAAGATGAGCCATGGGAGTTCACGTGTGCCTTTCAGTTCTCGGAATACAGGAGCATCAGTACAGGCATGGGAAGAATGTTGCAGAAACCTGTTAGTAGGAAGGTACAGAAATGAGAATATATAAATAAGAGTTTCTGTTTACCTTTCCCAAACTTCCTGCCCGTATGAAAAGTCACGCAATGAAAAGCCAGTCCACTTCTCCATGCTCAGATGGCCTTGAGTTCATACAAGGAAGGGAGCTGAAATGGCCACCTTCCAGCTTTGCGGTGGGAACTGAGGAAACTGTTTCTTTACTTAGTGCTTGTCAGAGTCATCCCTAAAATAGGTACTTTTTTCTCACCAGATTTATTTACATCAAAATTCCTGGTCTAATTTCCACCGCCCTGAACAAGTTATTTTCATTTTAAACTGTTAGTCTGGGAGCAAGGAGGGCTGACCAAATAGGAGGGGGAAATGAAAGGATATCTTCAGGCATCTGTGAGAGGTTCAGATCTGCAAACATGTTTACATGTGTTGAGATGGACAGCTTTTATGTACAGCCCTATGTGGGTGCCTATAGGCACTGAGAAGCCCATGGGGTCCCAGGGTGGCAGCATACAGGCACGCTTGCCCACTGCACCCACACAGACCACATTGTCTCTATGCAGTAAGTAGATGAGCTGATCAATAAAGTCCTTTCATTCCTTTTTAGCGACTCATTAACACGTATGAAACTTAGAGGCAGAAAGGTGAAAAACAGAAACCCCAAAATCTTCCAAGAAACCTCACAGATTTGGGCTAAAATTTCTGAGATAACTTCCTCCAGCTTGGAGAATTGCAGCAGCTTCCCTCAAATCCCCTTCTGTCGCCTTATTTAGCTTTTCCTCCCAGCCAAGCCAGCGTCAGGATACAAGGGAGCTGCAAGCAGCTACAGAAACCTAAGACCTGCCACGGCATGTCACTGATCCCAGGGCTGTAGCTGGTGAAATTGGATTACCGACTATTTGCACAAGTAAGCACTCTCCTGAGACCAGACAGATCTTGGGCTCAGATTGTTGAAGTGCCAGGTGGTTCTCTCCCACTCCCCCCAGGCAGCCCTTTCAGCCTCCCCTTCATGGCCATAAAGGCTCACAGTCCCAGCTCCGCACAGAAACGGCTGCAGCACGGACACGTGTTCAGCTCTGACCTTACCACAGGGGTGGTAACATCCATCAGAAGGGAGGAAGCTTCTTGCCATGGCCTGATTTGGCTGAGCTTATCCATAGGCTAATGAGACAGAGCAGACGCTCTGCGATCGGCTGCTGCCAGGACCCCAGGCAGAAGCCCCAGCCCAGGAACCAACTACCTGAGGACCGATGCAGGAATTACACTTTTAATGAAGGGCGAGTGAGGCACAAAGCCTCACAGGGACCCTCATCTCAAAAATTACGTTCATCCCCCAAGTGTGTATTAACTCTTTAACCATTGAATCCTCATACAAACTCAAAATTGCTTTTTAATGCAGTTTCTTGAAGCCTCCCCATCAGCCAGAGGCTGTTTCAGACTAATCCAGGAAGCAATCCAAGTATTAAAAAAAAGTGAGGTGGTGGACCATCTAAAACATATTGATCCCAGTGTAATTACACTTGAAATGTATGAGGGGAAGTAGCTAAAACAATCTCCGCTCTGCAAACGATGATCTGGGAGAGTGGAAGAGGGCCTGGGGGAGGCTGCCTGCAATTCTCACAAGGGATGGGTGCAACTGCTTCGGAGAATGTGAGGATCAGGTTTGTGAGTGAACACTACATGACAAATGTGATAATAACTATCCCAAACATCCCGCTTTCCAAAGCTGAAGCAAGCTAGCATTTACATGAGTACCAGAAGGCAGTGAAGCAGATGCAGTAAGAAGCGAAATACATGTGACAAACGTCAGCTGCGTCAGTGATTTAAAGAAGTTTCTGGACTTAAGCAGTAAGAGCAGGCAGGGAATAAAGGAAATCTTCAGCTTGCCTTGAATACCAGCGATGTAAAGAGCCTGACTTCGTTATATTTACATTTAAAATAGTGTGGGTGGTTTTTTGTGGTTGTGGGGGTTTTTTTTTTATAAATCTCAGAACAGCTATCTCAGTGCTACAGTTCCTATGCAGAGGATCTTGTTTCATGATATAATAAAAGCCAGGGTCTGGGCGAGATAGTAACAGAATCCCTAATTAAAAGACAGAATACTTTAAGCTTAAACATGAGCCTCTTGAAGTAAGTATCCAAAGCACCTTTACATCCAAAACTTTAAGCTTTTGATTAAACAAGCAGAACATACTTTTGATGGTAATTAAAGATGAGCTTCAGTCAAAACACTGGATTTGTATTTGGGCCAAACTAAACCTTGGATTCAAAACCTCAACCTCTTTTTGTTTTGACACGTTCTGATCCAAACTGTTCGGGCACTAAGCCACTACCACAAACCAACTCAAGTGCTTTACTTGTTGCACATATGATTTCAAAGCTGTTTCATAACCAACCAGTGCATCCCAGTTGTGAGACAGATCATATTAGACCGGTAAATCGAGACACAAAGTTTAAAGTCTGTTTCTTTTTTTTTTTTTTAAGAAATGAATGTCAATTTGGGCAGCCAACAGAGAGGATTTTTTCCCTCCCTCCTGCTGCACACAGGATTCACAATTACAAAGTAAAATCTGTAGTTTCTCATTAGCTCTGAAAGTTGTTTGGGCATCTCAGGTTGGATCCAACCAAAAAGCAACATTTAAAATGTACTCCAATCTTGAACATATGGATCTAGCTTCCTTTTCTGAACTCATAGAGTGAGTTGCTTCTAGGGCAGGAATAAAACTCCTAAAATTCTCAGTCACTATCCTTTAAAAAACTAAAAATTGGTGCTCGTGTCAGGTCTTTCAACAGGGTAAATGGTTACATTCAACTCAATGGATCCAACAACTGATTCTTGGTGGGGGTTCTCTATGGCACTAATACAGTGTAATACAGTTGAGTCACCCAAGCTGTGCTTTTTCCTCTACTTCTGAGAGGACGAACATAACTCAAGCCAGTGAAATGTACTTGAGGGAATTGGAAACGAAAAGTGAGCCACAAGAGATGGAAGGAACAGGCTCAGAGGGGTTGTGGTGGAGGAGTTCCTCCAGAGGAGTTGAAGAGAAGTATTCCAGGGACCCACTGGAGGTGGGGTGAACCTTTTCCACCAGCACTGGGAGCAGACTCATACTGCAACCTGCCCCTTCAAAGGCAGAATTGAACAAACAAACAAAAGGAATTTAGATGGCATCAAAGGAAATCGCACATGATCCAAAACCTCAGTGTTTTTAACGAAGTTCACTCCAATAAAACATAGGGTCACCTAATAATGACACTGTGCTTATCAGTCTGGAACTAGACCTACAGGCAGCCCTGATCACTGCATATTTTAAACACCTTTTTTAGAACTGGGCCAGACCTGCTGTTCTCTGTGCAGCGTATCCTGCCTGAAATTGTAGATGCCTGAGGACAGTCAAAAGGAAAGACACCCCCCGTAGTGTGTCACCAGCAAAACTTCCAGCACTCTTTCTATTTAATAGCTTTCCGTGGATTTTTTTTCCCCCCTCGTGAATCTACCTAATCACTTTCTAAATCCTGTTTCGTGCAGCACCATGAGAATGATAATCTAATTTTGGTCTCTAAGAGATGTAATACAAAACCAATAGGAGGCCCAGGAAAGAATGAAATCATTTTGCCAACAGATATTACAAAAGCAGGCACTGACTCCAGTCCAGCGATGAAGGAAATTACTAAACCCACTCATTACAAAGCCACCCAGCACTTCCTGCTGTGAAAAATAATCTATTTACACTACTTTGCAGTTTTGAAAAAAAACCCAACCCACCTGTACCTGCTTTCCTAAGCTTGTGATATGGCTGTTTCTGTCCTCAGTGCCATGACAGGAACTTCAACGTCTGCCCCTTTGACTGGTCCCCGTGTCTCGGGTTAAATAAAAATGCTCCTGAACACAAAGATCCGTGGACCAGTCACGAATTAGATCAATCAAAGCAAATGCTCCCAGAGCATCACTGCTGTCTGCTTACAACTGGCTCAAACACACGTCCCTTCTGTGAATTTATGCTACCTGCTCTCTATCATATTACATAAGCTATCACTGCTGCAATCTCCTGCAAAACATTGAAAACTGGTTTTGAAGTACTACACTTACAGGTTTGTTGCCATTGGCCCTAAACTGATTTGTAATGAAGTTTTTCCTTGTTTAAATTCAGGTGAAGTATCCTTGTAATGAACTCTTCCCTAGTCCTTTAAAAAATAAAATTCACAGAATTCACAGAATCGTAGGGATTGGAAGGGACCTCCAGAGGTCATCGGGTCCAACCCCGCTGCCAAAGCAGGGTCCCTAGGACACATCACACAGGGAGGTGTCCAGATGGGTTTTGAGTATCTCCAGAGAAGGAGACTCCACAACCCCTCTGGGCAGCCTGTCCCAGGGCTCTGTCACCCTCACTATGAAGAAGTTCTTCCACATATTGGTGTAGAAAATAATCAAACATACATATAGGGTAGGGTCTTTTTTTTTGGCTGTTGCATCCTATTTAGTAATTTCCAGCTATTCAAAGGGCAAATAATTGGGTATATTCTAGTTTTACAAAGCTGTAGGTAGCCAGGGTAGAAACTGGTGAGACTCAATAGACCTTTCTATTTACCCAAACTTCCAGAAAATGCAAATAGTGAGTTCCAAACTGAAGCCAAAGCAAAATATGCCCCTTTTTTTATACAGTATTAAGATGAAACTTCTTCTCCTCTGACAAATTTAAATTTCCTCTTATTTCAATCCTGTTCCATGTTATGTAACATTTTTTGCACATCCTTTTTGTGTTCATGTTAATGCATTCGCTGCCATTTTCCCTTTATTCTTTCATTCTTATTGAAAATGCTAAAACACGCCCAATTCGTGCTTCGTAACGTGTCTTTAAGATAAGGCTGCTCCTGTTGAAAACGCTCTTAGGAGAGAAGCGATTACTGAGCTGAACATTTCTGCAGCCCTTCAGCTGCTGTCAGGTGCACAAAATGTGCCGAATTTCCTCTTCTGCTTGTTTAACAGAAGAAAATACTCAATTGAGACATCTGCAACATGACTTTGGCGGGGATTTTTTTCCCCCTGCTGTTCCTCCTGACCCAAACCCAAGGCTGCTATTGCCTTTTTGAATATATAACTCCTTATCTGAAAAGCCATTTAGTTGCAAATGCAAAAGCCTTTCCATTCTTACCGCATATGCTTGTATTAGCCATGGTAAAGGCCCGTAATAGAGCAGCTCAAACGTTGGACTAATGACCTCTCCAATATTTCTATGGAAATGCTCTGTTAAACACCCAGGCATTTCAACTTGCAGTCACAAGACCCATAAAAAATTCATACTCTGAATCTCTGGTTTCAAACCAACGCACTGCATCAGTAAGGGCTTTCCAGTCCTCCCACCCCACACACTCCACGAAGGGGGAGGGGGAGAAGGGCTTTTATCTTCCTGGTATTGAAATTCCATATTTTCTTGCTTGCATTTTTAAGTAGTTTTGGAGGTTGGCAAAAAAAACCCAAACCCCAAACCCAACCAATAATATAAGCCTGTGTTTTATTTGAAAAAAATATAATATTATCTAAGAACCTTTAAGCTAGAACCTTTCACTTAACTAAAAATGAAAACAAGTGTTAAAAAAACATAAGCTTTATTATTTAACTTTTGGCTGAATTGTGGCTGTCTCAGAAATTATAAAACTGCTACTTCAAGACTGAAAGACTACCCGACACAGGGAAGCACCTGGAGAAACAATGTGCAGGTGTCACAGAATGTTCTCCAGCAGCATGCACAGCTTTGATCTGGCCTTTAAAACAGTTTGCTGCATTGGAGTAACAAGTTTTTGGAAGCAATTATGTGTTTTCCAGTAAAAACATGGTTATTTTACATGGTTCTTCTGTAAAGCAAACTCGAATATAACGGGTCCTCTGGGTTAGACTCTCAGAATGTTCAGAACAAGGGTCTCCACATCCGTTCTTCCCCCTCCCTGCAGCCCAACCACACACCACATTTAGTCTATTGTTGTTCAACACCTTTAAAGCAATTTTTATTTATTTCCCTTCTTCTTGGTCCTCAGTTTGATTGGCTGCCACTACAAAACTGCATTAAAGGCAATCTTCTTGGCCCTCAGTTTGATCGGCTGCCACTCGCCCTGACTCCTGCATGGATTACACGGGTTGCCTGGCGTGAAGAGGGTTGGGCACACGCTGGGAGGCGAGATGCTCTTCTCTCCTTCCTCTCTGACTTCAACGAAACCGCAGCCTGTCCTACAAAGATATCGCTGCCCTTGACCGCCGCAGCAGCTCCGTCCCTCAACAGCGATCACACGCACATCACGGGCCGAGACATCAGGGCGCTGTTGTGCAGAACTATCAGCCTTCTTTGCTTCATGTCCCTTTCCTCTGTATGTCCGGGTGGGTTTTTTTACTTTGTTTATTCAATGGCAGCAAGTAGCTGGAGAGGGCAGAAATATACTTATATGGTATCAGAAGTGCCAGCGGAGCTGGGCAAAACGCTGCCTTACCTAACAGTGCAACAATGTGCGGAGAGCATCTCCCGCCAGCAGGAAACGGGTTCCATGAGGCACAGAACCCCCACGGGAACATTTCGCCTCCTCGCCCCCCTCCAGAGCCGCTTAACTAAACCAGCCGGCGCGCACCTGCCCGTCTTCGGAGCCCAAACCTCCCTTCCTTCGCTACGTCGCGGACGCTCCCAGGGACACTCAGAGCCCAGCAGAACGCACCCCCTTCCCGCAGGCCGGGCCTTCTCCCCCTGCACGACCCCCGCTCGGGCGCGGTGCCTTTAAGCCGTGATGCTGCGGTGTCCCGGGCACCCCCCGACCGCCACTTAACGGCACCCGGGTTGACCCCCGTAGCCGGCCTGCTCTTGGACGAGTGCCGGAACGAACCGAGCCGCAAAGGC
>VZTU01020990.1:86268-97402 GCA_013400835.1 Zapornia atra
TGCCGCCGCCCCGGGCCCGGAGCCCGGCGCCAAGCAGCCGCAGCAGCAGCAGCCGGAGCCCCCGCCGGCCCCCTCTTCCCGCGAGGAGACGTGCCACTTCCTCAATGCCATCTTCCTCTTCCTCTTCAGGGAGCTCAGGGACACGGCCCTGGTCAGGAACTGGGTCACCAAGAAGATCAAGGTGGAGTTTGAGGAGCTGCTCCAGGCCAAGATGACGGGGAAGGTGCTGGAGGGGCTCAGCCTCAGGGACGTGTCTCTCGGCAACGTCCTGCCTGTCTTTAAAGCTGTCAAGCTCATTCGGCCAGTTGTCTGCAATGAAGAGGGCTGCCCCGAGGAGCTGGGCTTTGAGGTGGACTTGGAGTACAATGGTGGCTTCCACTTGGCCATTGATGCTGACCTGGTCTTTGGCAAGTCGGCCTACCTTTTTGTCAAAATCTCCCGGGTGATGGGGAAGCTGAAGCTGGTCTTCACGCGTCAGCCCTTCACACACTGGTACTTCTCTTTTATGGATGACCCTGTGATACTCTTTGAAGTGAAGTCACAGTTTGAAGGGCGGCCCATGCCTCAGCTCACTTCTATCATTGTAAACCAATTCAAGAAAGTTATTAAACGCAAGCACACCCTGCCCAATTATAAAATCAGGTAAGATGCCCAGCATTGTCAATGTTACTCTGGATGGAGTGTATTAGGGTTGCTGTTTTACCCTTAATAGGTGTAAAGAGCTTTCTGTTAGCACCTCTACAGTAGAGGTACTTTACTTGTATGTTGTTTGTGTGATATCAAAAGCTTTCCATGAAGGTAAGCATCCTTTTCCATTTATGATAGGTGAAGAAACTGTTGCACGGTGAGGTTGTGATATGCTCCAAACTATGTGTAACTAAGTGTCAGAGCTAGTAGGTGTAGGAAGTTTTAGGATCCTGTCAGATGTCCAGTGACAGGACCACGATATTCCCTATGGGAAAGGTAGAAGGATGGCTCTATGTGTGGGTTTGGGGTGTCCTCCCAAGTGTCTGTCATGGGTGAGCCACCTGGGCAAGACATGTGGCTTATGCTTACCTACAGAGGCAAGGTGGTTGTTACTTGATGTGAGAAAGGACAGAATTCACTCTAGAACATATATTTGGGATCCCATGATAGATTGTGTCCTTTTCCTTTCTGGTTTGATGAATTTCTTCAGTAACTTTGGGAAAATATAAAAGACAATAAGTATTGCTACTATTATGGTAAGAAAAACTTTGGGGAACTTCTTGGGGTTTTTTTTTTGTCTTGTGAGATGCTGTGTTTATTCACACACTGCAGCACAGACTGCACTATATAGTGACTATAATGACATGTTCAGTGATAACTCTGTAGCAGATGAGGCCAGTGGTATCTGTACTTTGATTTCTGATTAAAAGATAATGAATGTCTTACCACTGTTCAGGTGCCATGTTCCCTTTCTGTCATATGCCTTACCACTCTTAAGATACCATGTTTCCTTTTCCTTCTGTTTATTCTTTGTAGCTTGTATGATGTGTTAAGTAAGGATTTTTGCTTTGTTTACCACATTTTTCAGCAATAAGCCTTTTCTCTGAAATTCATCAGATGTGAGTAACTGGAAATGCCTATTTGAATGTTGAGGTGTAATTAGCTTTGTGGGGATGTAACTCGTAAAGTGTTTTTCATCTGGTTCTTCTGCAATCACATTACAAGACTCACCATGAAAGTGGATGTGTAAAATATCCAAGACTTGTAAAGAAACTAGTTATTGCCTTGTCAGGACTTTGAGTAACATGGGTCCTTTCAAATGTTGAGGTACTGAGTTCTCCAGAAGAGAGCAATCCCTGGGTAGCAGGGAAGCTGTCAGGATCAAGTTTGCTTCCATTCTTTTACTGTGTTGAAAAGAGGCTGAAGCTGTTAATTGTGAGGAGAAGAGCCCGAAGGAAAGGCTGGGATAACACACTTGTACCACAGAGTGAATGCTTTCAGCATACCTAGAAAGAGCAAGGACAGCAAATTACTTTAACAATCTCTAGACAAGTTTTTAAGAGTTCCTGGGGAACCAGTGATGATGTGCTCCTCCCCTTCAGCAGAGGAAGATAGATATCCACATTTTTCTTCTGGGAGATGCACCTGGGCAGTAGGGTACTCTCATTTTTTTAGTTAGGTCCCTTTAAGTTGTAAGGAGTTGGGGCTTAGTGAATGCTTGAGAGGGAAATACATTATTGTAGCAGGCTTTCACACTAGACAGCAGGTAATGCCACAGGGTGGCAAATGTTCAGTGAAACAGTGTCCAACCCTGTGCCTGGTGCTTTTGACCTTTAAATTTTATGGCATGTTCTGAAGGTGTCATTCTGACCCTCTGTGATGTGAAGATAGGACACTGGGCTTCATGTCATTAATAAAATTGTCTTAAGGAAGAAAGATTGCATCATTGGTGTCTTAACCTGTCTAGAACTTTAAGGCTTCAAGTGGGGACAGACCTCTGCATGGCAGTCTTTAGCTGTCTCTGTACTGTTAGCTGTCCGCAGTTGCCCAAGGTTTTGGGGAACACCAGCTGAAAACATACATTGCATGAATTTATGCAGGTAGATCCCTAGACAGCAAAATTTGGATAAATATAAACTCTTACATGGTGGGATAGTTGAGGTTTGAGATATTGTGGTTTAGACAGTATAGATAACTTGCTTGGAAAACTAGCCCCCTTTGATAAGATGCAAGACTTGATATTTTAAATAGAAATTGTAAGAATTCATTGGTTTGGGATTATGGTATGTTAATATATTCCTTAGCAAGGAATGTGCAGGAAGATGTCAGGGGAGTTTCACAACTGCTTAATAACCTGTTACCTTACCTAAAGCTTAAGAGTTTCTCATCTACAGGGAATGTGCTAATCCCTCTCCTCATTTTCCTATGGCCTGTATGTTTTTTTGTTTAAGGACATGGTCAGTATTTACTTCCATGGGTAGTTCAAAAGCTTTTTGATGTCTCCCTACTCTTGCTCAAGTAACTTTGTAAATGAATCTTTGAAAAGCAGTAATTACAACCTTGTTAACAAAAGCACTGGAGTGCTCGAGTTCCCTTTTCTGCTGGTTAAAAGGGGCACTGTGTTACCCTGTTAGTTTACATATTGAAGTCCACAAAGGAGTTTTATCTTGTTTCAAGATGATGCTAAGTATCGTTAAGAACTTAAATATGCTGTTTTCTTCATCTCTTTTATTACACAACTTTTGGAGGTTATTATTTGGTAGCGTACGGTGTACAAGAACTTTTGCCAATAGTTGATTTTGAACATCCAATATGTGTAAGGTTCTGTAAAGCTCATTTCCCTCCTCCCCCCTGCCATTATTTATTTGTAAAATCACAGACTGGTTTGGGTTGGAAGGGACCTCAAAGATCATCTAGTTCCAAAACCAACCACTGCAAACAAACAAAACCAAAGCAAAAAGTCATTAAGTTAGGAGTACTTTTACTGTGACCATATAAAGTAAATATAGAATTAACAACCCATTCCCTGTCTCATTAATGAGAAAGCAATTAGTACAAAAAATCTTTCATTGTGTTTAATGATTTCAAAAGTTCTGGTAACGCAGGGAAGATAAAGTATCAAACTTGCCTATTTCTTGACTGTGATCTACTATTTCAGACACCAAAAAATGCTCTGAGACATTTCAGCATGTGTTACAAGGTGTTCAGTGAGGAATTTCAAGGAGGGGGGGAAGGAATGCTCTGTTACCCCCAACTGAAAGCATCTGATGCTCTTTGGAGTCTGTATGAAGGGAAGTTTGGGTCTCTATAGCCTCACTACAAACTGATACAAGGTGCAAGAGAAGAGAAGCCGCATCTTGTGACTTCACAAGCTACTCCTGATGTGCAGCCGGCCCTTAGGCTGTCAGGAAATACCGCATTTAAAGTGTTGTGTCTTCATGCATGTACCATCCATTGCTACAGCCAGATGACTGCACACATCCTTCTGTATTCTTTCCAGTTACATACAGAATTTTAAGTAGCAAAGCAGTGATGAGTAAGATTATCTTCTTTTGTCTCAGCCGTTGCTTGGAGTGACTCTGTGATGTGCATAACTCTAGCTCCAAAGTGGAAGAAGGCATCTTGCATTCTTGATGTGCTCCTAAGTGGCTATGGGGGGGAGGCAGTGTGGACTAGTAAGTGCATTTTATGGACAATTTTCTCTGTAAAAGCAATTGTCTACTAATTGAAAAAGGCAGAATGCACTTTATGTCTAAACAAATGAGTAGTAATTTGTGCTTTATTCAAATAGTGTGTAATCACTTTTCTCTGGCTCTTTCAGAAATGTGTTTGTGTCTGGCAGAGCACCCTGTTTTGAAGATGCTCTGCCATTGAATGGTAATTGTTATCTCCTGTAGTAGAATTTGGTTAAGTCTCTGGAAGCCAGGCTGCTGGTAAAATTCAGTGAATGGTAGGCTTCCTCTACCCTGCTGCCCCATCCTTGATACAGGACTTCTGCAATTCAATTGATAGTAGCAAGAGCTACTACTGTAGTAGTAGCTTTCTAATCTTTATGTATTTGCTATTCCTTTGTAATAGAAGTACAAAAAGCTTTTCTGAAACGTTGTGGTCGGAGTTTTTGTTCAGATGTGGGGAAGACTTAAAATGACAGGGGTTGGTTTTTTTTTTCCTTCAATATATGTGAGTACTGGTGTGCTCTTGGAAGTAGATAACAGCAAGTCAGTATTTTTTTGCCCTAGTCTCAGTAAGACAACAAAGAATTGTAAATATCATTTATTTGGCTTTACATACTCCATAACTCTATTTTGAGTCAACTGTTTAAATTATTTTTTTTTCTTATTGTTGTTCTAAGACAAGTTGACCAGTGGGTCGAGTTTGAGAATGAGCATGGGAAGCCTTGACTTCTCTGTTGGTTGGTTGTGATGTCAACTGTTGGGTCAGCAGCCACCCTGCAGAACATCACCAGCACTGTCTGTCCCAAAATCTCTTAATGCTAGCACTCTTGGGAACCATACTCAGTTTTCTTGCCTGTCAGCATGGCTTGACTTGACAGTGTATTTTTCATGTGGGTTTCTTTTACTAGAGCAGGATGGTACATACTAATTATCAGCACGAAGTGAAGTTTATCTAGAGGCCTGAATCAACCTTTGGTTTTTCATTTTGTACACTCAGTTAATTTAAAAGTAGTATGATAAATATTGGCCATGTTGGTTTTAACTTTCTCTATCATGTCCTTCTAATAGCGGGATAAAGTTGCTAACAATAAAGCATAATTACTAGCATTGCCATGTTGTGTTTAGTATTGAGACACATAGTGAGGAGTATTTCAGGTGTCTTATCTCCTTGCTTCTGCTGTTGCAGTAGGCACAGATTAATCTGTTAGCTCTAATGAGCTGTACCTTGCTCATTAGCCTATTATTAAGCTGCTTATTGGTGGCAACCTTGATATTCCCAACCCATCATGTCAGGTACACAGACACACTAATTATGTGGCATTGTCTAGCCTGTTCTTAACGGTTGGCTGTAGTTTGTTGTTTTGAACAGGTCCTGATCTTGCTTTGGGTAGGTTTTGGAGAGCTTTGGGGTTTGGGCTCTTTCTAGACAATAAAAATACACTTTGCCATAATGAAGATACAAAGTCCTTTGTGTGTGTAAAGGGTGAGGAGGAAGTACTTGCAGTCTATTGTCCCTCCAGAATTTAATTTCCCAGTATTTCTTAATCAGTGATGTAAAAAAACCCGACAGCTGCTGTTTGGTTTTTTCCCCTCTAAATTTAAGGTCATGCAAAAGTTCATCCATTTAGATTCTAAGCAGATTAGGTATTGCCTAAGCAGTGAGTCAGCTCTGTATATGTTAAGAATGCTTAGTTTCTCAGTTCATTACATGAAAAAAATACTTTGTATTAATACTAACCTATTTGAGAAACTCTACTTTGCTTATTTTAATGGGTGCTGCCCCAGAGTGGAATGACTTTTCTTTAGAAGCAGTCTCTCAAAGGATTGCTTCTAACATTTCTGTATCTGGGATTTAGATGACCTCCTGAGGTACCTTTGAACACAGATTATCCTTGGAGCTGATCATTTGCAATATAGTTAGTAATGTTAAATAGTTTTATGCTTTATTTGGAAGGTGGAGCTATATTGAGTTTCACTGGGAAGAGCCATTAGAGAAGTCTATTTTGATTTACCATTATGGGATGCAATTTGAGAATTACGTAGCAGTTTCTTATTTTTGGCAAAACTTTTGCTAAGAAGTAATGTAAGTACCTATTGATCTGAAGTGTGTTTTATAATAGAAATGACTTCATAATATGGTAGTAGAGTTATTGGGAAAAGTATAAAATTAAAAAAAGTATAGTATTCATATGATGAACTAATTGTCAGAAATATCAGAAGTAATCCTGGAGACTGGAACTGTGAGCATGTCTTAACCTCAGAAATCAGTAGCCAGTAAGAAATACCTACTTTCCCTACAGATTCTGCAGAGGGTGCGGATCTGGAGATTGTAGTCCTGTACTGTAGTTGTGATAAGAATCTCTTACTAGTTAAATCTGTAAGGCACTCTTGTTTGATTAAAGTTCTCATTCCTGTTGCTGCTGAAAAGAAAGAGGAGGTGCTTTTAAAATTTTTCTTGTTATTCTAGGTGCAAAAATCTTCCAGTGTACAGAAACAAAAAAAAAAAATTCCTAGGTCTGGGTCCTTTTATGCAAAAACTGATGGTCCAGCAGCACTGTGATACTTGGGGGCTTTTGGACTGTTCCAGATATAATGCTCCAAATGATGCTGGTACAAAGATTTGTCCTGTTAATGGCAAAGTGGCAATAATTAGAATCAGCAGGTCTGTCTGTATACAGTAGTTTCATGCTTGGAAGATTATCTTTGTAGTGCATGGACAAGTATTTTTTCTTACTCATATAGACTTAGATAAATGGATCTGTAGGCACCTGACACACAGTAAACAAAACCAAACCCTGGAACATCAAATACTTTCTCATTTCTTCAAGGTTGCAACATGTGTATGTATAATGTATATTTGGCATCTACCACATGTCCGGCTCTGAGCCTGTCTGTTGGAGCAGGTAGGTGTGTTCAAGCCCCAGAGCTGGGCTCTTCTGAGTCACCTACAGATTGTATTATGATTTTTAGTTTCTGTGGATAGTGTGACCTTACCTTGACACACAACTTGACTCTGGATTATCCTTGAAGGAGATTACTTCAAGTGGCACAAAATTTACCTGTACAGATGGGTAGCTAATACAGCTGTCAGTAGCTCAGCTGATATCAAAATATGAGTCTCCTATAGAACCTATTTTAATATATAGAAGCATGTGAAATGGTTAATCTTTTTATTAGCAAACACTACTTGATCAGAACGCTTATAAATAAGCGCTCTGGGTTAGGATGGTGGGGTTTTAGTAATCAGTGGGGTAGAACAGTGTGGCGCTCCAGTGATGGTGAAGCTTAGTCTCAGGCTGCTGGTTTCACCACTGGAGCTAGTCCTTTCATGTTACTGGGTTTCTATGGGAAACTGCTTACGCTGCATTCCTTCCTGCAGAGATTGCCTGAAGTCACCCGATATGCTCCTGTGTTTGTAGTTCATGTTCACACTTGTTTGATTAAAAACTATTTCAACATTTGATTATTGTTGGTGGTATTTTTCTTTAGAGAATAGTAAAAGAGACTTAAAATTTCTAGGATTAATAAGCTTTATTGTCTAAAATGAGAATGGAGACAATGTACCTGTATGGTTGGTTCATTCAATAGATAATTTGTGCCACCCCAGTCTGCTAAAATCCATTAATTGTGGAACTACAAACATCTTTGCATGATGATCTCAAACTGTGCTTTTGTCTAGAAGAAAGCCATGATCTGGTATTATAAGTGTTAGCTAGGAACAATTAGCTCTTTGAGCAGGTTCCATTCTGAGTGATACATGAATATCAATATTTTATGCTCAACAGAAAGTGTTTGTTTTGATGTTTGAGGTTTGAAGAGGGCTTATTCATAACAGTGGATAAATTCTCATTTTGGAAATGAGTGTGGATGCCAGCATGGTGTGAAGGGGATTTGGGAGCAATTATTTTATAAGCATTTGTCAGGTTCATTGTGACTTACTAAGCTGAACACAATATTTAGAAATCATTTCTTTGAGTAGTTCCTGCTGCAGTCACTGAGATTCTGGTTAAACTGAAGAATTTACTGCTGGAACGGTGTTCATCTCAGTTGAGACGCAAGTAAGATCCACACAAGTTTTGAAAGCTTTTCCTATTGTTCTTTACCTTCATTGCTTAACAGATTGCAGCTGTTTCACAAGCCAGTTGAATATAGGCTAGAATTCAAGATGTTCAATGATCCCAGCCAGTGTATTTCATAAATTAGTGAAAAAAAATCTCCAGTGAAGACTTGACAGAGAAGTCTGTGTTGCAGAGAGTTTCTACAGTGTGGTGAAGTGAAATGGTTGTGTATGCAGTGTCATGGATATGGGTGCTCTGAAATTGCTCTACCCAGCAAGCTGGGTATACGCTGTGTTTGGTTTGGTAGCTCAAGCATGTGCATCACAGCTGCCCGAAGCCATTTGGGTGCTTCAGCTTCCCTAAGCACCCTTCCTTCTGGAAGGACTTCTACTCTTGTGGAGCCCCGCTGGGGTTAAAAAACCCCCTCAGGACTTGGGAGCGCATTGCTGTTTACTGCAGGACACAGCTGGAGCCCGGCAGCATTTTAGCTCATCTGTGGCTGTATATAGCTATAAAAATTGCCAAATGGATGCTAGATGTAGTGGAGAAGAAAAAGAGAGGACAAACCTTATTTTTTGTGATGTGAGAGAAAGGCAGAAATTGTTTTCAACTCTGGCTTGAGCTGTGGAGAGCTACTTAGCTGGTTTTTTTCCCTGCTTGCTGTTATAATTCATTTTAGCCTTAGAACTACATGGAAACAACTTGCTCTTATAATTTTTTGATTTGCTAGTTTTTCAGTACCTATAGTTCAGCAGAACAGTCTGTGAGGAGTGATGTACCCAGCCCACTCTGTTAAGGTTGTTTCATGTAATGGAAAATACAGGGATTCTGCTACAGTCTTTGTCATTTTTGAAGAAAGTCCTCAATCTGTCTGCAGTGAAGAATGTCTTACAGAGATCAGCTGCTGAAAGATTTAATCAGACTGGTTACACATACTTAAAGACAGTAGCTAATTGCCAGATCTGCCCAGCATACAATTAAGTTAGGGTAATCATTTGAGCATACATTTTTAGCACTTCTGTGTTGCTTTAACTGTAAAACTTAGAAGGACAATTTGAGATGTACATTTGAAAATATTAGTCAGAAATAAAGAAATAATTTTGTAAATTGTCTGTGGATATATAGTGAGAATCATAACACTTACATGCTTTGTTCCTGACTTTCTTAGTCTTAATGCTAAGCTTCAACATGTTTTCCTGTATCAGTTTTAATGGCAACATCCTTATGCAAAATGCCCATTCAGAAGGAAATGTGTGTGAATATCACGATCTGCTTTTGTATGTCATTAAGTACATTATGTGGTGTTTGCCAGTGTTGCTTCAATGAAGATACTAGTAATTATGGTAACTAATGCCACACATATGTAAAATGCTTTAAATGATGGTAAAACCTTTGAAAAATAGCCTGTCAAATATACTTTTTTTTAGATAGTATTTTAAATGTAAGCCATTGTGTAGTAAGAATTAGAATGGTCTCTTACACGAAGGTCACTTGTGTGGTAATTGACTTAAACCATTATTCCTGTTTGCCTGAGCTAAAATAAGAAGAGTCGTCTTGCAGTGACATAGCAGAAGGCTTCATGGTGGTGTCTGAATCACTGCTGTGAATGGTCTGGCTTGGTGAATAACTCCTAAGTAATTAAACAGTAGAAATGATGCAATGTAACTCTGAAAATGCCAAAATATTTTATTTTTAAGAATAACTCTGCATACTCACTAACAAAACTTAATGTGTTTTTTGTAGAACAAGCAAAACAAATTCTAATGTTGCCAAGCAAAGAGCCCAGTGGATTACAAGGGGAGGAGAGGTGGGAATAGCAGTGCTAGTCAGTGGTATTGTTCTGAAACAATACTACAAAAACACAGATTTATTATTTTTTCTTTTCTTTTTCCTGTTCCTCAAAGAAGGGCAAATTAGAAAAAAATACTCAAATTAATTTGGGGGATGTGGGCAGGAAGCAACTTGAGCAACTTCTTTCAAATATAATCGCTAGTCCCAGCTGTAACTTGCCATCAGTGATGCAGGGTGAATCCTTCTTGTTCATTAATCTCAGAAGCCCCTCCTGTACTTAATTGTGGTGCCACAGGTCACATCCAGACTGACCTTCTATGTTACTCAATCCTGTTTGCTTACAGTATGGGCCCATTAATAAAATGCTTTGACCCACAAGTGGTGACACCTTTGCTTGGGGCACAGTTGATGAGTATGCGTGTCCCCCGTGTCTGTCAGTGCCCTCAGTACCATTGCAGTCTGGATAGCTGAATGTCTGTGAACCAGATCCTTAATTACTGCTACTTACAGCTTTAAGGTGAACTGTCAGTTGTCTCAGCTTTGGAAGTGATACTGCTAATCCTGGGCTAGACTGTGTCCTCTACTTTGGAAGACTTTAAGGGTGTGCTTTGGAGCATCTTCTGTGTGTCAGAAGTGACTAGATGAATGTGGATTGAGCAGACACTTCTGTAGTTCGAGTGTTTTGAAAACTAACTGGAGGAGAGAGGATAGACCTTGAAAAGCTATCATGTTTAGAATTCAGATACAACTTTTTTTTTGTTTACAGCTTTCAGAGACTGTTTGCTGCAGCAAAACATTCATTTTTGACTAAGCAGTGTAAGAGAATGTCATTAGTTTTCACAGGGGCATAGGGTAGTGTTTATAGGAGAGGATTAATACTCTTGAGCTCAATGAATGAGTCATGTACAGAGTTTAGGCTTCTAGTACATCAACATTGTTTTCCTCTGACCAGGAATGTAGAGAGATGATGTTTGTAGAGAGAATTGAGGCTTCCTTATGGGAGAGTATATTGCTGAAATGGAAAAAGGTAGTGTCTTGCTATGGTAGCATCAGTTACTGCAACCAAGCTCTAATCCAGCTGGCTCAAGAGGTAGAGTTTTGGAGTGGCTTGGGTTTGCTTGGAGGTTTTGGGAGTGATTTTTT